>RXPK01000194.1:11674-176759 GCA_004143645.1 Protaetia brevitarsis | reverse complement strand
AAGTTAAAAATAAAGTAATAAATATAATAAATTTGTAAAAATATGGACGTTATATTTTAGAAATGTGTAAAGTAAATGACAAACTTACCCCGTAAAGAAAAAACCTTCTCTAAAAATAATGGGTATATTCATCCCATCTGCTTTAGTAGATATTAATGGATATTTTTGCCCCCAAATCCAACGTCATTAATTCAACCCCTCGACCAAGGAAAAAATGTGCCATTTAAAGCTAATTCTACCAGGCGATGTTTCAAGCAAATTTTGGATTCATAGCAGATTGCATCGCAAATATCGACGCCTCATGAGAGAGTTGAAGACAAGCTCCATCAACGCATGTTGAAAAAATCGTTGGGCGGAAGTGGTTGTAAAGAGGAACCACCTTCCACTTATAACAAATTCAGAAGAAGAGATCATGGAACTTGCCGATCAACTCGGGGGTGATGAGTTTGAGGATATCAGGCAAGATGCAATTCATGATCTAATAGATTCTCACGGAAACTAGCTAACCGAAGCAGAACTATTGGAGTTGATAAAAGCCAAACAACAGGACTTCAAAGAAGGTGAAAACGAAAAGCATGAAATCTCAAGCAAACGTTATGGCAGTTCATTGCTTTATCCATTTTTACCACAGCCAAGAAGTTCTCGTCGAAACAGTTAAAAGAAATTTTAATCTTACAACAAAAACTTAACAACAAGCTTATGTTGACAACAGAAAACGATTTCTAGCGTTTATCAAATCAAACCAAAGACTACACTTTTCAAAAAAAGTTCTGTTCATGTATATAGCCACATTTTATAGGTAATACAATTTCTGATGATGCAATAATAGACATTATACCGTTACTTTAAAAAAACAATACCTAATCGTTATCGTCTGCAAATCGAAGCAGTACGCATTGCGTCACACCTTATCTTCCCCGCATTTCGATAGCATATCTACAGCGGATTGTATTTTGTTTGAATAAGCTTTCTAAAGAAATTTCGGAACGATTTAAGCATAAATCGACGGCTGGTTTAACCTTCCCCTGTGATAATTTATATATAATAATAATCCCAAAACGCGGCACTACCTGAGAGAAGCGGTGTTAGGTGCGTGCAATATATGTACTTACATTACACATTGCAGATAAGATACGTGAAGCACAAACACGCTTGTAATAATCTAAATGACAGTAGATAAGATTTATACCAACAAACACAGATAATGGCATGAATTAATCCCTGTACTTTTTTTTAACTAAATTTGTTCGTATGTACTTGGTGCAATTATAATTCATATCATGTATTTTATTTGCCTTGCATATGCGGTTTGGTTATTATTTGTGGTAGCAACTGAATATTACAGAAGAAATATCAGTATTATATATATATAATAATTTTTTTCTTAAAATTAAACAAGTGAAAATACGTTTTTTTTAAAATTATTTCTAGACTATGTATGAATTACATATAGCATTGCTTGCGCCATCTACAATATAAAAGGACAAGAATTAGGTCAGAGTTGATGAAAATATGCTTAATATATTTGATTTCATATAAAATATGCATACAAATTAGATAGATTACTCAGGTAGTTTGTATCGTTCTTAACGAATACAAGATTCTATTTATTTCATGTATTTGAGTTCCATAAATAACGACATAAAAGAACTTTTTCTAATTAAAAAAGAAAAATAATTTTGCATTATGCACAGATGGGTGATGATCTAAAAGTTTCTTTTTGCATGATGTTCTACAGTGATTCCTAAATATCAATCTTATTAATTAAGAGAAGTTGTTCGAGTTTATCAGTGCTATATTGTACTTCATTTAATGCTAATTGCATTACTGATCCAGAATTTATTGGCAATGAAAGATTGTGCACATACAAAATTGGTTGTAGCGCGTGTGGTAAAATTTACATTGGACACACAGAGCGTGCGATCGGAACTAGGTTTAAGGAACACATAGCAGGTTATCGCTAGGGAGAGTTGAATTATCTAGCGTTGCGCAAATATATAACGGACATAAGATCGATATAAGACATTGAATTAGTGAAAAATGTACAATTACCGAAATAGGTAGATGCATACGAAACAACATTCAAATGACTTATTATTGAACCGGAAAGTAGCACCTCTCCACTACTCAAGTTTGATAGATTTATGAGAATAGAAAGGTTCACATTTAGCTGTTATGTTTTACATCAAATAACCTAATTTGGTTCCAGCAATATGGTGCACCTCCACACTATGAAATTAATGTTGGCGGGTTTTTAGATGTGATATTCTCTAATAGACGGATTGGGAGGAGGAGAACTCTCTCGAGTGGCCACCTAGGTCTCCTGATATAATCCTTTAGATTATTTTTTCTTGTCGGGTTATTTAAAATCTAAGGTGTATTTAAATAGACCGAATAATTGAAAGGATTTAAAAGAGCGGATACGTAACAAAATCTATTTAATGTCCTGCATAGTAAATTTGCGCAAAATGTCAAGAAGTAATTATTTTTCAGCTTCGGAAATATTGTGGAGCGAATGGGCGACGCTTTAACATTTAAGAAGAATTTCAGTGTTTTCAAACTGAATCATATTTTTTCCCCAATTGCACTACATATTTAGTTTTTGTTTCTGTTATTAATATCTCAAAAACTATTTATAATAAACCTGGGGGGGGCGAATGGGGCGGTAAAGTCTACTTAATCTTCTATCCAACACCGTAAAAATATGTGGGATGTTCCACTTAAAATAACAGGGTTGATGCAATTTCCGCTTAAACCGGTAGTGATAATCCATTGTAGTGTGGGGTCAAAAAATGGCAAACTAAAAATAGAAATTGATGTGTTCGATTATCTTTACTTGCCATAAGTTGCTAGGATTTTATTCAATTTATTGCATTCACTGTGAAGGTATAACGAACCCAAAATGAGGAGTACATATGTCGTCATCGTAATGTCCACGTATAATAGAGAAACTGAAATCATCAGCGTTGGATTAAATCTTCTTCACATAGAAATACCATAAATACTTTTAAATGACAGAATCCCTAAAGCTAGTAAACTGACTTTTCTGAGATTCCAGCGCTCAAACGGATAGACGACATTTTATGTTACTTCGCATTTGGGTACTATAGCATCACAACTTTAAACCGAATTTAACGGTTTTTAAATGTCCCTATAATTTATTTACGCAAATGATTTTTATATCAACAGTGAGTGCGCTGTAGTGTTGAAGAAGATCACTATAACATGGGAGTCAATCTCTTCTTGTTTGTTGTTGTTTCCAGTTTTCATCTTTTCTAGGAAATTCATTTCTCTTATTAACCCACACAGATACATTGCCATAATTTAGCCGATTTTAGTATAGCAGAAATGGTCTCTGTATGAATGCTATCGATCAATTTAACCATAGTTGCTTTCTATTTGTAAATTTCTGAATCATGATTTTCAAAACGTGATTGAATGTTTATCACAATCATGTTCAGCAACTAGTATACGAAAGAACACTCAAAAGCATACACGCTTGAACATACTGAACTAAAATATATTTCCACAAGTGAAAGGGGTTACAAATCTTGATCACAAATCTCGCTGTAGTGGGGATAAATCACAACATAAATTTTCAAATAGAACATGATTCCTTTGAACAAAACCAGTTTTGTTCACTGATCAATGTTAAAAAGAAAGTACCTAATATTAAGCACGTGATTAATGCCAATAGCAGTTTTACATAGAACATCCTGGTGCATAATGCCATGCTATATTACTGGTTTCGCAATCTCATTAACGTTTCCTTTTAAAATAACACTCAAAGTACAAGACTTTGTCGCGTTCTTTCTAGTAAATATATCAACACCAATAAAGCTCGATTTATTGCCCACCATACAGAGCATCCTCGTTATTATCACATTATTTCATGAGTCATTAGGGATTCTAGTTCAAAGCGTGCAAACGATTCAAATAATTTTTTCCAGTAATTTCCTTCAATCTTCAGCTGTTAAATTCCGCATTTGTGGCCTAAATGCAGTATGGCTGACGTCTGTATTTTCGTGCATCAGCAACAGAAACACACTGAAACGCTTCACATTATTTTCTTAATGAACTATCTATCAGAAAATGATTTATTAATTTGGAATAGTTCGAAGGCTGCTCTTTGAGTGTTATTTTAAGAAGAAATGTTAGGGAGGTTGTGAAACATGTAAAATCGAAAGAATTATTCGGTCGTCAACCAGATAAGAAAGCCCCTGGGGCGTATTTCGCCTGTACTACAGTATTATGACATATCCTTTTCAAAAACATTAATTACCTACCCAAAACTTCATAATTCAGTTAAATTGCTATTCACATTTATTTCGTTTAAAAATAAATGAATACATTCGCATTGAGTTCTCATAGGTTAACTTCCGTTGCGTTCACGTTCAGTCTTGACGTATTAATGATTTGTTCTTAGCGTATCCGACGTGAATTGCATATTAAGCAACGTATACAAGTTAAATGCGCTATACAATATTTATCGGCGTTAATTTATTTAACATTTATGCACACGAAAGGTATTTAATTACATGAGAAATTGACAGGCTAATAGCAATCGTGTAATTATTTATACGCAGTTGCATTACTTGAATTGAAATACGTGCAATAAATTTGTTATAAATATCATTGTATCATCTTTATACAGTAGAACCCATCTACTTATACAAAAGAGTGTATTTCATATTACAGGGGATTCTCAAATATATCGACAAAAAGCTGATTCTGAGTTATTTGTCATAAAATCATATATAATTCCAACACGTTTTGTTTAAAGGTTAATGTTTAAAAATAATTTATGATGACTAACCGATATAATATCACATGGCTCTCAAAAACTATTGGTGTGAAGGAAATGTTTTTTTTCATTTCAGTTTTCGTCCATAGTGTCAGTAGATCAGTTTATGCCAGTTTCTTTTTCTAAAATGAATTAAGAATGCTGAGATTGAGATTGAATGCATTTCATTTACTTCTTCCAATTGAGATGGCGTTGCTAGACATCTTTTATGAGAACATACCAACCGTATCATCCCGCATCATTCAATATTGTCGTCTAGCAAATCTTAGTAAAACGGAAATTTTCAAAGCGAACGACTGATCAGCGGCACCATCTACAGAATAACCCCACAGTGAAAATTGGGTACTAATGAATGAACATCCTACTTACAAGCACCAGAACAATGCCGTTTGCTTAAACATAGTCAGCCACAGAGTTTCAAATATTGAATATTACTTTGTGTCCATATCACATTAACGGGTCATCACTTTGCCGGCATTTTCCGTAAAGATGCTTTTTTGCAATGATGCACACAAATCTCACTAAATCCTGATGTTTTCTTAAATATTCTTCACGGACGAGGCTACTTTCTCAGAAACGCGATTATAATTCATTAATAACACGTATGGGTGGAGAAATCCGCACGAATAGGAATCGCCGTCATGCAACATCAATTCTCTGTCAGTGGTGGGCGGAACATGTTTGAGATATCTTATAGGTCCACATTTTTCCATGTCTTAAATGGCGAGGTTACCCAATATCTTGAAGAGCACCCGTATTGCTTGAAGAAGTTCCGTTGCAATTAAGATTACAAATGTATTTATGCATGGCGTGCTCCGCGCATTTTATTTTATTTTGGGAGTTTTTGGACAATACGGATCCAGCTTGGTAGAACGGAGTCACAACTGGCCTTCGTCGTCCGAGACTAAATGCTTTTTGACTTTTCTTTTGATCACCTTAAATCATTAG
Organism: Protaetia brevitarsis; assembly: GCA_004143645.1. Classification (NCBI taxonomy): domain Eukaryota; kingdom Metazoa; phylum Arthropoda; class Insecta; order Coleoptera; family Scarabaeidae; genus Protaetia; species Protaetia brevitarsis. The sequence goes on along the minus strand of RXPK01000194.1, from coordinate 171,007 downwards.
TTATACGACTCCCATTGAAACTTTCGATAACTGAGAAATCGTATTCTCGCAGCTTCAACAATTTAAATACCCTTATTTTAGATACTCTCGCAGTCAATACGACGGAAGATAAAGCTGTAGCAGTTGGCGGTCATTTCAACATTAGATAATTAATTTTTTATAACTATGTGTAATTTAGATAAAAACATATATGTTAACTTACTATATAACATTGTAGGCTTTTTAGAAGAAGCGTTGGGCCATATCTTATGAACTTTTATGATCAAAATAACCCCAGTTATCAGCGCTTAAAGTTTGTCGCATATATTGATAATCACATATAACACGTGATCGTCGACTATAGGTTAAAATATGTACTATTATACACACTATGCAATAAATTTTACACGGTTTAGTAATTATATTAAACATTAAATTGGGTACAACCACCAATATATTTCCTGTAAATTGTTTACTACAGCTCTCAAAATATATTATGTATGCCTGACATAATATTAAATATCTCAATTAATAATAACCTCGGCGTTTATTAAGCGAAAAATAAATTAAATTCATACTCAATTAACACGCACAGAATATGGAAGCGATTACGAAATATCCTGGTGGATATTTCGAAAATTTACATAAATATTTGTTCAGGGTTTTTTTTTGTATTGATTTCCATTTATTGCTGTAGGTATATCCTTAAATAATAAACCGTCAAGTAAATACTTCGTATTTCCATAGTTAAAAATTATTGTAATGGAAGAGGAATGTTAAATGTTTGAAGAGTTTTAATTTCCAACTAGATATAATTATGAATGTTTGATCAATTCTCAGTGTATATATATGTACACTTCTCACAGGAAAATCGGACACCAGCCAATTCAGAATTTTTAAAATTTCTTTGATTGTTTAATGCAAACTTTCGGAGTACGTATTCACTATCACACTCAAAATCACTTACATTATTATATACTGCATCAAAGGTAACGACTAAAACTTTAAACAGAAAAAATTTAAATATAAGAGAAAAGGTTCTACTTTATAGAATAACAAAATCGAGTTTCAGGCGCGGCGTATCCTTAGAACATACCAATGAAAAAAAATACATAACAACAATAAAAACTCTTGAATAGACGGCTTCATTTAGAAATATATTATGTATTTTAACTTGTTGTGTTGTAGAGATAATTCTTTTTTAAGACAAACACGTTGTGATGGAATTTTTATACTTTTAATATTATGTTACTTGTTAGTGTGCTTTGATGTTAGTTACTTACTTGATTTATGCTGCGGAGTTCTGTTTATGCAAAGACAATATGTCAGTCAGCCTCCTCAGTCTTGGGATAATGTGCATTTTCACAGATTTATTGACTACACTATTATTATTCATTATAATACTATTGTTGTATTATTCTTAAATAGTGTTATTACCTATAGTTCCTTCTAGCTACAAAAAAATACCAAAACCAGGGTTAGCATTATATCTATAAAATCTTAAATAAAGCAATTAAGTTCGCAAAGACATATTATTTATTTTAAACCCTCCGTTTATGTATTTTCAGGAAATAATTTTAGCTATCGCCTGTGTAATCTGACATCGTTGATCTATTTTCTTGAGATATGGCCAACACTGGGTCTCTTTACAAAAGGACAGATTTATTAACAATTATTAAAAATATTATTGGATTTATATTATACATAACAAACATTGTAAGAAAGCATATTGTTCGTCAATCTCAGTTAGTGCTTAAATATTTATTTTTGAATTTGATACATTTAATACTTTTTCGTTGCTACTTCCTGAAGCTGTGTTACAGACTAAAAGTGTTTAGCTGTATTTCAATAAAATAGAACGACATTGGATACACAGGCGATAGTTAAGATATATTCTTACAAATACAATAAACGGGAGGGTTAATAAAATAAATAATTTCTTTGCGAAATTAATTGCTTTCAAAATGTTATAAATAATCTTAAACTGTTTTGGTAATTTTTTAACATAGAAAAAATATTTTGTAGTAATACCATATTTAAGAATACTAAACAACAAAAACTAATGAATACATTAATAATAGTGTAATTAATCAATGTTGGAAATCACATGGTTCAAAAACTCAGGAGGCTAATTGAGATATTGTCTATTGCTAAAGCAATACTCGCGAGCAAAATCAAAACCAAGTAACTAATATCGTAGTAATAACATAATATAATTTTAAAATCCCATCGCCATATGTTTTCTTAAAAAAAGAATTATCTCTACATAACATCAAACAAATTAAATACATATTAATACAGTATTTCTAAATGGTGCCGTCTACTCAAGAGGCCTTTTATTTGTTATATATTTTTTTTCCATTAATATTTCTGTATTCGGTATTTCTAAGGAAACACCGCCACCGAAATTCCAATGTGTTTATTTAATGTATAAACCTTTTTCTTCCTATATACATTTATATTTCTGTTTAAATTTTTAATCTTTACCTTTGATCCCAATAGTACACACAAAAAGTGATTTATGGCTTTGATAAGTGCATATATCCTCTGAAAGCTGCATTTACACCCAAGAAATTTTGAAATTCACGATTGCTGGTGTCCCGATTTTTCCTGTGAGAAGTGTACATACATTAGCTATTGGAAGCTGTTCTTTGAGATGGAAGCCTTTCATTTTAAATTTTTCGGTCACGTATCTATGAGTCGCGAAAATGTTGACTTGACTGAATCGTTGAGTTTAGGTTTTTACGATCGTAATCTATACTAAATACTTACATATGTCTTTCAGGTGTTGTCGCGTACTTACTTTTTAGGTTGACGTTTCGCGGATCAAGTTTTCTATAACTAAATTATGAACTGTAAGTACCTCTGAACAAGCTAACAGTATGATCAGCGAAACGACAAGCCAAAAAGCAATATACTTGAAAGTCATATATACTACAACATAAATAATCATAAGTACTACAATTTTACAGAGCATAATAGGCAACCCTTAACACTTGACACTGAAGGTCACTCACAAAGAAAATATATTAATTATAATTAACAATTACTTCTCCTCATTCATCTTTGAAATTTATTTCAATAAGAAATTCTAAATAACGATTGTTGTAGTAACATTTGGTTTGATTTGAAAAGTATACTATCAAATTTATTAATTTTCTTTTGTAGTCAGATAGAAAGTAGTAAAGTGTTTGCTTCTAACGTGTACAAGATGTTTCTGGATCTGTACTGGAATCTATACGTTTATGACGCCTTGTGAATCTTATATTAAATCCAAATTTAAATAATATTGCTTTTCATAAAAAATGATTGACAAAGTTTTTGATAGTATTCCCTAAATATTTAAGACAAATATACTGAGAAAAAAGGTTTCCTTAAATCAAAGTCTTTAAAATAATAGTTTTTTTCAATTAAAACATATTCTTACAGCGAAAATAACGTTATTTATATTATTATGGTACCTATATATTTTGAAATGTATTAGAAATATTTTTCGCGATTTTTATGTGCAATATACTGGCAAGGATTGCAAAAAAATATATGGCTATATACGTTATTAGATTATGAAAATGTAAATGATACATATACTAAAGCTAAAACAAGAAAGCTAGAAGAATAATACGACTTATTGTTAGTTTATTTTTAACGTTCCCAAAAAGTCATAGATAATAATAACTATACATTTTAAAATAAACCTTTAAGTATTTATTTAATTGTTTGGTTCATGTATTTTTTCAGTATCTTTTTTTGATAATAACAAAAGGGGAGACAAATATGTATAGATTCAGAATTTGTAAGAAGATACATATAACTATTGAAGGAAAAGTGTCAATACTTTAATATTAGATAGCTCGATACTTTGATTTGGGACAGGTAGCTTTAAAAATATAACGTTATCTATAGTTGATAGCTATTAGCTATTTTACTAAAGATGGTTTTGTCATATAAATCGTAAATATCATAGAAGTCTCTTAACAAAACTTATGTATACATACTTTTATAACTTTTATTTCATTATCATTTAATTTTCGAATTTTTGAGTATAAATAAATAAACAATATCTGCAACTAATTAATCCAGTGGTCCAGTTAATTCTACTAAAAATTTTAAAAAGCAGTATATGGTTTGAATTATACCTAACTAAACACTAAATAAAAATACTACTACAAAGTATCTAATATACATAAACATTTGCAATTCAGATATATTTGGTTAACTATCTCTTGCTCATCTTCAATCCCGGAAAATAAGCAAAACAAGAAGAGCGAATCACCAATATAAAAATAGCGATGTAAATATCGGTTGATGATTCCATACAATCGATGACAATAAGTTAAAGTGAAAACAAGAAAAATAACACGTGTCAATATTTCAACAAATCCTACTGCGCATAGGCTAGCTCCAGTCCTGTACAAAATCCAATGCAAATCGTTAGTCATTTTATATTCATGAGCGATCTAATACATTTTTCATTCCCCAGTCACGACGTTAGCGGAAAAATATTGTGCTCGAATCAAATTTGAATATGTTTTTGCTCCCATGTCCTTACATAGTCCTTCACGGTAGCGCAAATTAACTGGTTCGGCTTCCAACTCGTTAGTCCAACCATTATTTCCATTTTTTTTTTTCTGGACGCCCACCGTAGGTACGATGTACGAAAGTTAAATAAACCAAAGTTCGTTTGCTGAGGGCGTCTACAACCTCAGCTCGCAGCGTACCCGTAGGATGTAATTGTTACGTAATTGTTCCATCCGAGTACCGTCAAAATTATGTTTAATCGAAGAATAATACGCAGAGCAGGTTTTGTAGTCATTATTTACTTAGAGGTGTTCAGAAAGATAACGAAGATAACAATCACGAGAGTAATGGAGAATATTTAAACACGTTCATCAAATAGAAACAGGTCCTTCGGTAAACATGTTTTAAATAAAGTCTGCGTGTTGCCGTGTTGTGTTAAATTGTTCAATTAGGGAAATCTTATACGCCTGGCGGTTATGCAAACTATTATACACACCTGCTGTAAGAAGTTGCATACTCTACGGCGCGTGATTTACACAAAATATCTGTACTGTTAAGCAGTTAAACTTATGCTGTCATTAAAAATTCCATGTTAGTTTACTCTGTTTTGTGTAACTTCTAATTGCTGTTTCCTTGAATTTATTCTACTATAAGATTCGAACTAATTAAATTCTAACCTCACATCTCTACATGGACCCAATCACTAAATGTAATGTAAATAGAGCATTAACATTATTTTGTTTGTCGTATCAGTGATGAACAGTGGTCTCACAAGTGAACATTTATTTTCGCTATTTCTAATTTACGTGGTGCACGTTGTTGTGTTTTTTTTGTCAGGCTTACTTTTTAATCTTTCAACTTATTTATTATCTGTCTATGGGGTTCCTGTTTTTTGATAAATAATTCTTGCAACTGCACATTTTCTTTGTGGTGAATTATAAGTTAATCTTAATTATCTAGAGCATTAATGCAATCTTTAGGGCTCCATTTGGTATTTTGTGAATCCAAAGCTAAGTTGGACCCACTACTATTTTTGCTAAATGGCTTTCAATCATTATTATTAACAATGAAAAGACTTGAGTATCTTTGATTTTCGTATGAATCCATTAATATAAGTAAAGATTTTAATATGTCATTTCCGTAGAAGAAGAGACACAGAAGGTGTTGTTCAAATGATACATTCATTTCAATACAGCTAACAAGAGAATACCCTGAGCTGTTATTTAATCACTGATCGAATTGAAATTTTACACATCGGATGCTGGAATCTTATATTTAAAGGGTAAGGGCCGCTTTACAGTTGGCAATTATTTTTGTCGCGTGCAATAAAAATTGCATGCAATAGAAATAGCGCATGCTTTATTTCGTGTATTGCACGCGTAATGCAAGTAAAATTGCACCCAGCTGATCGAAATCCATTGAATGCGCATGCGCTATTTCTATTGTATGCAATAAAAATAATTGCGAACGGTAAAGCGGCCTTAAGAGTTACTCATGAAAATTCCATGATTTTTGGGTTTATGAAGTTTACACCGTTATTATCTGTGAATAAAAAAAAAATATGTACCTATTATTTAATTGAGGTTCTTAATTCGATGTACATAGACGAGACTGGTAGACAATTACAAAAAACAGAGAACTCAAAATTCATTTTATAAACATAAAATAGAAACAGGAAATCTTAGTGATTTTCAGAAAGTAAAATTTCTTCATAAATGCAGAAAAAGTAAATAACATTAAATTTTTAGAAATCGAAAAACATAAAACACGTCACGAATTACTTTTGACAAGCTGTATCGTTATGAATTTTTAGTTTTTTTTTTATATGTATGTGTACATTAAGTTGCATACACACGTATTTATTTCTCTACACGTAGATTTTATTTAATATTTTTTTTTTATTTCTCTCCAGTTTTTACATTCTCTTAAGAAGAGAACCTTTATGTCATTAACATCATCTCTCCCTCTCTGTGTCCTTTCAACCGGCAAAGTGAAACATTTCTGTGATCATTTAATTTAATTGTTAATTATTTTGTTCTACTCATTTACTTAATTACATAAAATCTTAAATTCCATTTACCCTAACTATATATATATATATATACACAGTCCTTCAATTTGTAATACTTATACAGTGTGTCCACAGATGGAGTTGACAATAGAAATAATAAACAAAAAAAATTGAATTGGAATTAATATTTGGGAAATAAATCTTGCTTGGTCTGAAACTTATTTATTGTTTGCTTTCAAGTTTTTAAGATCTAGTAGGCCTTTGCAGATGAGTCAAAAGTATTTTCGTTTCAGGTAAAGTACTTTTTTCGTTCACAGTATGCTAAAATGTTGCTAAGAAATGTTCAGAATGAATTGATGATGATTTTGACCGTGTGCGAATTTTCAGAGTCATCGACATAATTTGATAAGATCCATTGTTTGTCAATTTCGTTTTAGGCGAAGTACTATTTGCCACTGTGAAGGCAGGTATACCAGTATGTTATGTTACTAAGAAAAAAAATGGTCAGGCCTACTTTGATAATCATGATGTAATTAACAAATGCAGCCATATACTTCAGTTTTTTTTTTATTTTATCTGCACCTTAATTTCAGAGTTCTGATTAAGCAAAGGGAACGTTATTGCCATTAATTTTTATCGTGTAAATTTCCGTTTGTAGGCACTAGATAGATTTCAGTCAGACGTTTTGGAAAAATATTCCATAACTTATTATGTAAATTCAAAAATTCCATAGCACACCGTTGGTTACAAAATTTTCAACGCTATATCACGTAATTTTGCAATATTCTTGTGCTTAACTTGTACTAACTTTCCATCCAGCTGAATACTGTCCATTGCATGCAGCCTGTCACGTGAACTTATAATCGCACTAAATTTCTGCGCGGATGCTAGAGGTGCGAATTTTGGCAATTATTTTGGTTCAGCCCGTCTCTTGTGTTAGCTTGCCCAGCGCGGCCCATCCCGTCACATTTGCCAGTCCAATCCGCGCACTCTCCCCCCATTCTCCGCAATCCCATGCAACTTCGAATCAAGACTTTCAGAAGGGGCATGAACATTGAAGCGGATTTGATTAAAGAGTGACAGTGAAATAGATATAACATACATTCACATAAATTCACCTCCTAGCTCACGAGACTGCTCAAAGAGGGCGCTAGTGTACGGTGAGTGGAAATTTCTAGCGCGAATCCATGGAATCTTCAGAAAACATGTAGAATTCTTCGCGAATCCGCGCGGCAAATATAAAGACACGCGCGAATGGTTACCATGTGACCAGTCAGTCTGTATCGGAAAGCGCATAGTGAAAAGTCGAAGCGAGAGATCAAGTGGTGGTAATAACTCAGATAGTGGTTTAAATTAATATTAGTGAATATAAATTGCAATTAACTAAATTAGTTTAATACGTGTTTTTAGTTAGCATTTAGTATTTATTAATTAGTACTAGAGTTCATTTATTTTATTAGGTTTTAAGTGTCTAAATAAATACTTTTTATTAAATATATCGCTAGTGTGATTATTTAAACCCCGAAAACATTATAATACAATGTAAACAGGCAAATACTTTACGTCTATATTACAATGGAATTATGCTTTGAATTGTATATTTTAAATTAAGAGATCCGTATTTAGTTGATACAGTTATAAATAGTGATTGGATATGTGTATATGTATTCCATTGTAATCAACATAAATGGTGCTATATGATGATACAATACAACGATTTGCTAAGATTATTATAAACTAGTTGGGAAATAAATTTGGCCTGAAGAAGATTAAGGAGGTCTCATTACAAAAAAGTACCTGCGCTCGGCCAGCATCTGAACTTTTTTCGGCTCGTTCGCACCTCTAGTAGATACATTAAAATCATTTTTCGCATTGGTTGGCAATCTTCCCAATATTATTTAAATTAAATTATATAAATTGTTTAAGGACTTAGGGATTCTGTTTGACCCTAAATTGACGTTTAACGAACATGTGTTAGAAATATGCAATGATTCATTTAAAACATTGGGTAATATGAGCGGAAGTACTAAATCGCTAAGCATTTTTCATTGATTAAAACTTATCAATACTTTTGTCCGTCCAAAATTAGAATATTATTCAATTGTATGGAATCCAGGATGTTTGTATTAATAGACTATTAGTAAGAATACGAAGATTGTTAATATTTATACTATCGTAAACATTCATTATTTCTTTCGCATAATTACAGTTATGATGATCTTTTAAAAGAATTTTAAAAGATCAGTCGTAGGATCATATCTCAAATTAATTTGTATTTAAATTAATTACTGCAAGAATTTATGCTCCATATTTATTTGGTTTACTAAAATTTTATGTTCCCAGATTATTGGTCATATCGCAGTAATGCTATATTTACGCTCCCTCATTGTAATACACGTCATTATTCTCATCAGTCACCAGTATTGCAGATATGCAGGAGTATTAACAATTACTACAAGAACATATTTTTTTTTCGATATTATTTTAATTGCATTAAATAAATTATTGTTAGAAAAGTGTAAGTAACTTTTAATGTTACTTAAAATGATTCTTAGTTTGTCTCTTCATTTATAAGTTCTATTTTAATTTAATATAAGATTTATCCTGTAATAAGTAATGTGTTACTGTTGTATAAATAAACTATTATTATTATTATAAGATTTTGATATCTAACAGATCTAATACCACACCATATGCCAAAATAGTACTTTTCGAGGTTTCTTCCAGATGCTACCCATCAATTATTCAACTATGTAAAGTTTTATACATCTCTCGCAGTACGCCATGAAAGTAACAAGCAATCATACAACAGCATACGCACGGAATCCAATAATATCTTGAAGCATCCGACGAGAATGCACTTAATAAATCTCCCCAAATAGATCTTTCCTTCCGTAAATCGGGCGAGAATGTGCGTACGGACGGAAAAACGCACAGGTGGGATTCGCGAGGATAAAATTGATTCTAAATGGGAGATATATCAGTTTCGTGTGGGTTGCGAAGTACAGTAACCCTCGACGCGTGGAAGAATGTCAAGGGAATTTATCGAAATTGAAAGGTTGACAAAGCGCTTTCCAAGGACCATCTGTAAGGGTTACGAAGTGAACGCGTAGCATCTCCCCGATATAAATCATTATCTGTCCCGATTCGACCGGAATGCTGTTGCAAAATGGAGACAGTGCGTAAGGGGGGCGCGTATTTTATAACGGAGAATGAATGACGATTTCGGCGATAAAGTATGATCAAGTGGAATGGAAATTAATTGGAGTTTCGAGAACGGTTTTATTAGATGTTCTGTTTGCTTATTCTTGTGCGCTATAAATAAAGATAAAATTATAATACTTGCGAAAGACATCAAAATAATCTATTTTTGGAAATATTAATTAAAATAATAAGAACGACGGAAATATGCCATGTCAAGCAGCATGTTTCATTAAAAATGTTTTCCGAAGGAGTTCTTATATTCTATTTTAGTACGATAACAATTCTTGTCCGAGTACAAAATCGATATTATTGCAAACTTTGTATATAGATGGTGCTTACTTGATATCCTATCATAAAATAGAACTATGTATTGTACAACATTACTTAGTGGAGTGGTAGAAATCAATACTCGGTTGTGATTGTTAATGTGCGACCTAGATAGTGCCAGGGAAGTTTGTTTGTGGTGTTTTTATTATATATCTAATAGGATTTCAAAGAATTATGTCAGGGTTATTCTTCGAATATGAAATTTCATTTCTGAGGATACAATAAGATGACCAACAAGAATTCCTCATTAGAAAAAAAAAAGGAAATTTCTTTATGTGAATTTATAAATTTCGTATTTCTAAAATTTCTAAGTATTAACCGAACAAGTGACTAAAAGTGACAGGAGATTGTTTTGCTTTCTGGCTTTCACGCCTGGCCCCTCCTAAAAAATGATGTAATACTCATATTTTAATGTATTAAAATTGTTGGAAATAACCTATTGACAAGAGTTTTAACTTATATTCGCTTAACTAATCAACTTCTCTGTAATAATTGTTATTGAAGATTAAGTCAACGCAAAATGCATTGATTGAGTAGTGTAGTCTAGATACATATAAATAATACAACTGTTAAGTTTGAAGGTTTGTTTCAATTTATAAAATAGTGTTATCTTGAAATGCTTCTAAAGATGGGCTTATCAAAGATGAAAAACTAAAACATGAAGCGAAGGAGCAAACACGAGATGCAACACATCATATATGAAAATTAAGTTAAATCTGAATTAGTAAAAAAATAACTATCGCCTCAAAAAACTAATTTTACAATTTAATATTCAATTTATTAAAGTAATTGTATAACAATATATACAGTATATCATTCCAATAAGGAAATATGCCAGAATTTATAATTTTGTGGACACCATGTATAATTATCTAAATCTATAAAGGTGATTTAGACAATTACACTAACTGCTGACAAAAAAGCGATTATATATTTATCTCTGAATTGAATTAAATAAGAATATCATGCATCGTTTGGTGCTAATTTTGTAACATCTAGTATTATAAGTAGCTCTACCAGCCGAAAAGGCTACCTAAACAAAGCAAATCTGTCATTAAAACTTTTTTTTCATCTTTCATCGTTTAAAAGTTATTTTAGATAAACTAAATTTGCATCAAATTTCAAGGTCAGATTATACTCCTTGTCATGAAAATTCCACAACAGGAAGCATGCTTGAGTAACACTGGACGGGATCTAAAAATTTATAAAATTTCATCAGACTCTACGGTTTACGTAGTGACGTGGCGTCTTTCAGAAACACTGCAGCATACAAAATAATTAAAATTTTTATTGTTATTAAACATAGAGGTGCAAACCTTAATATTGTACTCCTGAAGCAAGGTTCTATTGAAATCGTAAACATTTACAGGGTGTTTCATTTAAAATTAAAAAAAAAACTACCATCATTTCCGGCTAATTAGATCGTGATTCGCATGTAAATATATTCATCGAATTCCAGATTTCTATTCCATATACAGACATCCAAGAAAATGCATAGCATGCGAATAAATTCAACATAATAATATTTGTTAGGTGGGCTGGACGCAAATCATGTACCTATGGCCGTTTGACATTTATATTTGTATAATACATTAGGTTGACCAGTAGCACTGAAGATCCTGGGTAAGGTGAAACAAATGTGTGCTAATATCAACCGAATGTTACACACGTTTTTAATGTGACCTAAATACATGAAGATAATATTATAAATTGATTGAAAAGTTGGGTATGTTCGCTAAACGCAATATTGTTCCAATTAAAATACAAAAATTACCATCGATTTTTGATAAAATGGAACGTTTCCGATTATGGATAATGAGAACGACACAGTTGTCGATTGATCTAAATCATCCTGTATTTTCGCAACTAAATAGAACTGATCTATCACTGTTGGCATTAAATCAAGTCTACTTTACACTTTTAAAGTTTGATTAAAATCTTAAATAGGGCAATATCCCATATTGACTCAGATACCTATAACTGCTTGCACTAGCTTTTCTGAAGATCTGGCATCATTAGGTGCGAATACACAGAGAATCTGGTCGCCAAGATTATGCGAATTAAACCTTTATAATTACGAATACTATCTTTACAATTCTCGTGCTATATCTAAATGATTTCCGCCAACACGTCGCAAATAAAATTGATTAAATTAATAAAACATTATTAATGCCACACCCGAAAGGGATGAAAAATTGTGCCTTTGCTTTTGGAATTGTGTTGTAATTTTTCTAGTAACTAGTCAGCTAAATAGAAAAGTGAAATGTGGATCAATCAATCAAATGGGATCAATAGCAGCTAAAAGGACAATTAAGATAAAGGGTAGAACACGTACTATAATGTACAGTCTTTATTTCATCGTACAAATCAGTTGAAAAAATCTGTGACCACACTGAGAAAAATGGTTGGTTTAATCCAACATAAAATTTTGTATTACCATTTTTGTTACCTAAAACAAAATAATGTTAAAGAAATTCGCTATCGTGTTTGACTAAAACATATTCGATGTTGCGTTAACATTTTTATTTTGGATTAATGATATTTAGTGTTGATTTATGGATGACCATTTTACCTATGTTCCTTTAAAATAAAGTGCAACGTTAATTCAAACTTATAAATTTAAGTATCACATCTATTTTGTAGTAGTTTTCTCCCTATACAATACAGTAAATACGTTAGATACTTAGATCAGAAACTGTCACATAGATGGCGCTTCTCTTATTTCATTCCAGTAACCGAACATATTTAGCATAAATAGCAAGGTAAAAACGATTACTAAACATTAATCTGGTATATTTACCAGATAAACATCTAATAGGGGAGCCCTGTTCGTGGAAAGCAATATTTTTTGGATGAATTAGATAAAATTATAGCTATTCAAAATAATTTTTGTACAACACATGAATACATTGGTGTATTAATATAAACCAAAATAATGTTATTTTAACAAATTATATACTACCGCCATGAGCCAACATAATGTTTGTTTAAAATATAAGCCTGCTGTGCTGTCGTGAAAACATATTTTATGTCGACATTACTCATCTTTTTGTGTTCTTGTTACTTAATTTAGTGTCCAACCAACATTTTACGTTAACACTGTTTTATGGGTTGAATAAATCCAATGGTTGTTGTTTATATATAACCCAAAAAGTGTGTTAAATTAAGGCATTTTGCGTTGACTAAATACATTTTTTTTCTCAATGCATAAAATTTGAACTTACTTAAAAGTACACTCTATTTATCTAGTTTTATTTGTTATCTTCTTTCTAATTTTGCTATCAGTGTATAATTTTATAAATCAAAGTGCTACTTTTTTGCAATATTTCTCAACAGCACTCTTTTTCATTGTGGTTTCTTTCGTTGATTCATTTAAAGTCAATTTTGACAGCAATATGTACTTGTTTTTGTTATAAACTTCTTATCTTACATTACACGCACGTTTTTCGTGAAATTCAGTTCGCTTTATGTGCCAGCATCGTAAAAACTGCTTATAAAGTACACTTTAAAATAAAAAGAATGAAAATTGCACCCTGTGTGACCATATTTAAGTTCAATTTTAGAATCGCTCCTACGCTTTATTGACATAATAAAAAAAACCAAACGCTATTCCCTATTCTTACCGAAAAAAGGGAAGTAGGTAAGTACACGTGTCTGAAACGTTTCTTCCAAATACCAAATACTCTAAGAATCGCATAAAATACGTCGATATTTGTTTACGAAGAGTTGTTTGGGCAAGTTTTACATCGTAGAATCGTAAAGTACACACTCGGTACGCCCTCTAAACCGCTTTAACGTCGCCTGGGTCACGTTTGAATTTTGAAAACGACATAACGTAAAGACGAACCGAAAGATAACACCCGTCTTCGACCGTGGCGCGGCCTTTTCAAGGAATCGATAGTTATTTACGATGGCAAATAGTTGCGAGCCGCATACTAAACCGGCGGTGTATTTATACGAACGGTCTTCCCGGTAAGGAAAGTATGGCCAAAAAAGGCACAATAGTGTGTTAACATTCATGTATCCTATATCGCTATTCAATTGCGATGCTAAGGGAAATGGCGCTAGATGTCGCACCTATTTAGTCTATATAAGGCATCATAATGTAGATAATAAATAGAGACGTTTATGTTATCAGCAGTTATTCCGCTTATGTTAATCGTCATCAGTGTCATAAATATATGTATGTAACCAATTCCATTGCAATTCATTTATCCACTTGAAGTTGAATAGCATATTTTACAATTACATTAATATTTGCCCACGGCCTACAATAGAGCACCTTCCTCCTTTGGTTTGAATACTATTTTTTTCCCAGCCAGTCCAATTTTAACTAAATGTCTAAAAATAATAAAGACATAACCTGTGAGTGACATGATAGATAGTAGGCTTAATCTGCCAATTTTTTTTTGAGAACTGTCAAGTTAGCGTCGTTATAAAAGTGTTTAATAATAGTTTAATTGAAATTTAATACCTAATAATCTAGCTATTATCTCATAAATGGGTTCAGACTGAAGAATGTACTAATGTCATCTGTCAATAATGTCATATATTATAAGATGTGCAGTTTCATCATGTCAATGTCACTTACCTCTCCTCCCTAGGGAAGAAAAGTATAACTTTACTCCTTCAAATGCTACTGCAATACTTTCCTCCCTGCTGGGGAAAAAAGTGTTTAATAATAGTTTAATTAAAATTTAATACCTAATAATTTAGCAATTATCTCATAAATGGGCTCAGACTGGATCGAATGTACTAATGTCATCTATCAATAATGTCACATACTGTAAGATGTACAGTTTCATCATGTGAATGTCACTTACTTTCCGCCCTAAGGAGGAAAAGTTTTACACTTTGGACGAGTACTTAAATATGTAATTTTATATGTAACATCTGTTATTTTTATATTATGCACTGTTGTAATTCTTTATTTTATAATTATTAACAATTCTTTTTTTTTGTGACAATGTCTATGTTCTTAGCAACCACGGTAATAAACTCTTAGCTTAGGAGGTTTTTAAAGAATTTTGTGCTCATTTCATTTAACGTTTTTATTCATTTATTAGTTATTAGAATTGTGGTGTCATTTTTATCGGTAATATGATTAGTAGTGTCATTCAAATACAAAATAATTATCAGCAAATACATGGATATTTTAAGTAACAGCAAAAAAAAAGCATAAACCCACTGTCTTGTATATAAACTGTCCTTATAAAACTAGTTCTTTAATATGCTTATGAATGAATACTTAAGGCGAATGCAGTAGTTTCGTTACTACTATACAGGGTCAGTTTCTTATCTTGAGACAACGGAATATATCTAAAACACTGCATCAAATCAAAAAAAGATTCTAATAAGATTTATTATAATATAGGGGGCTCACTGAATGGTGCCGAAATCGTTCCCTCACCTCACCCCCTTAAGAGTGGGAGGGGTGACAACTTTGAAATCTTAAATGGGAACCCCCATTCTGTATTGCAGATTCGGATTCTACGCCATCAAGTAGTTTTTGTTTGAAACTTTTTTTCGACTCGTAACAGATTGCGCTGTAATCACAAAAAAGCATTTGTGAACGTCTACACTGTAAAAAGTTTCTGTAATAATGCAGTAATAATTCTGTTTTATTTTACAGTATTATTACTGTAAGGAATTTTTTACAGGAAAATTACTGAAGTTTCATAGTTTCTCAGTAAATAAGCAAACAATTAATGTAAAAGTTAATATATAAATACATTGATGTAAATTTCTGACAGCGTTTAAACATATCAGAAATAATCCTGATGAGCCCAGTACATTATAACAAATCTTATTAAGATCTTTTTTTGATTTGATGCAGTGTTTTAGAGATATTACGTTGTCTCAAGATAAAAAACTCACCCTGTTATGCAGAAATCGAAACATAAATAAATTAAAACCTCAATATCATTATCATTGTTATTACTATTACTATTATTATTGTTATCGCTGTTACTATTAATATTGTTTATTACTATTATTATTATTATTATTATTATAAGAGTACATTTGCAGTCTCTTCACACACTTTTTAAATTTTGTTCACTTCACTTTTTTCTATGCTTTGTATGCACTTTAGTTTTTAGTTTTGGTGTTTGTTTAGGCAGTTTTTCTCTTTTTATTAGGACTTGCCTAAATCAAGGGTAAAGTTTAAAAGCAGGGCAATACATGATGTATTGCATCTGAACTTCCCCTTGGGATTTTGTGCGGTGGCTCACAAGCATGTGTTTTTATTTTATTTCTGACTTTATTTGTATTTTCTTACTCTGTAGTTACTGGGCGAAATGAAGGCTATTATTATTATTATTATTAATGTTAAATGCACTAGACAATACACGACGGGTTGTGTTGGAATAGAAAATATGTCAACCAATATTGGAGTAATGTGAATCACAAGAAATTTAAAGTTTTATTAAATTATACGAAAATAATTCCCAACTTACATTCTGCCATAAATCTAAATAAGTTATAAAAATGTTCTTTCAATAAATAACAACAGACATAACAAATTAATACCGCTTTCTAAATTTGGAAAACCACGTAAATTCTACACACATTCAATTAAAATAAGATCTTTTAAATAAGCTGAGTTTTTGAATGGCTTCAAGATTTTTAAATACAAAGAAAACTTGGAATATTAGCCATACAGATAAAATATCCAAAAGTAATTTTTTGGAATGAAACCGACGGAGAATTTTTAATAATACCTTCGAGATAAAACAACACAGCAACTTTTAATTGTTCATTGAAGTCTTAGCGGCTTTGAAACAAATAAAAACAAGTCGCAATTAATGGCGAAAAGAACAGCATTCAAATACCGCAATACAAAGTAAAATACACCAATCTATAGCAAATATACAGGTCGGTGCTTACATTATATTATTTACCACAATAGTAGGTATCTTACTTTGATATGATTTCACATGTTTGTTATATTATCCATATATACTTTTGACACCTAAAATATATGCTAACAGTTGGACTTTTAAATACTTATAAATATAATAAACCGTTCAAACACACACAAGCAGTTAAATGAGTTAAAAAAACTGTTTAAACCTTTAACTGCAAATAATACAGACGATCGCTTTCGATCCACCAATGGCTTTGCCAATTACGGTAACCATCTGTCGCTCATGAATTACTATTAGCCTGCATCCGTAAAACGACTTGAGATGTTTATCATTCACCATTAATTAAGAACCTCGGAAAACCACGAAATTTTCTAATAAAAGCTTGCTGACATTCGAATCTCGGAATTTTTGATCAAATGTGAATTCAATGCTATTAGTACCGTTCCTTACCGGATTGCAAGCATATGGATAACTGTCGATCTGCAAGTATCACATAATAGTTGCGTAAGAATCGATTACCCAATTCATGACGCAGGAAATAAATAATTTGTGTTTTAAAAGATGTAAAAATAACCGGTATAACTCGACACTGGTTTATTACAAAATTATGCCATAACCTAAACGAAATAACACGTATAGCATAAAAGTAAGTACTTACTTTCTGTCACATGGTACTTATATTTCGATAAAAACGTTTGAAGATACATGTAGTCTGTAATTGTAGTGTATTTAGGTTAATATTTAAAAATAAATCATTTTGGCATTTATTATTGCTCAGAAATAGTAACTAATAGTGCTGCTGTCTGGATCCGGCTAATTTACTATCCTAATATCCGGAACTAAAATGCTATTCGCATCTGTAATCCGAAACCTCTGATCCGTATCCACTATCCGAAACGTTAGATCCGGATCTCCTATCAGAAACTTTAGATCCGATTTGTTATGCGAAACCCCCGAATCCAAAAACCGGAAAATAAATTCAGGTACTGGATCGGTATATTCGAATAATTTCGGATCCGGATACCTGGATCTTAATTTTATCTGATATTAACAGCGCTAGCAGTTAATTAAGCAAACAAGTAAAACCTGGATAACACATGGATATAACTTTTTCTTGCGAAAGTTACATATGTATAATATTTGTCAATCTTGGATACCAAATGATCGCAAGTGAGTTGGCGATGGGTAAAGAAAGCCATATTCCTATCCTAAGTATTGTCCCCCACGTCGAATCGTGACGTTTCGAAGCAACATTTTTTTTTTAATAAATGTAAAGACAAAATTGCTTTGGTAGAATTAAATCCTACTATGTCATATCGAAAAATTGTTTGCTAATCAATATGACATCGGTGCAACAACAAAAAATATGAAGCAATAATGAGCATCGGCCTTACAAAATTGCAACTTCACCTTATCCCCGTTAAACTGTTATTAATGATTAATAAATATCACAATGGTAAATTATTTTTCAATACGTATCTATACTGTTTACATAGGAAACAACAATGCATGTCCATCATAGCCGTGCAAAATGCCGGTACATTTTAACATAGCAATGCGAGGGCAATATCCACAGAATTAATTAATTAAAATGTATAACTTCTAACATGTTCCTTGCTGTCGGGAATCTCAGTTTGTATAGCCAATTATTTATTCTCAGAGGCGACAATAACTGACACTTATAATGCAATAAATGTTTAATGCGGATATTCTTATAACATCATTCGGTGTACCGTAATTAAATGGGGAAGCGATAATAGTTTAACATAGCCTCTATTATTATTAATAATAATAGAGGCTACCAATAAACCTATCGACAGCTCGATTTCGTGCACATTGTATATAAACATATACTAATATGCAGGGTTTTCCACAGAACTGACTAGTTAGAAGTTTTGCGGTTTAACGAAAAAATTATTAACATCTGCAATAATTGGGTAGATACTTTATTGCTAAAATGTTTTCTTACAGTTAATTAATTCGGTTAGCCGGAAATGTCGCATTTAAACAATACAACAGAGTATGAAAAAGCCCAAACACCAACTTATATTCTATTAAACCCTGTATAAGGTACATTACAGAACTGTGCATTGTTTAAAATTATAATTTGCTTGTACTTGACAAAAGAAGTGAATAAGCTTATGAGTCAAACTATTGTCTTTGTATTACTTATTGGTCGATTATTTGTAACTCGGTAGATAATAATTATACATTGATCAATGCCTTGCATTTAGAAGTTAATGCGTACTTGCTATTTATATGTAGAGGGTGTTTGGCAGAGCGATGTAAAGTTTTGTACGGTCAAAAAGTGAGGCCATTAGAAACCATATTTATCTTAGTCCGAATTGCAATAGATTCCAATATTTGAACTTTTACTAATTTTGAATTTCTGACAAAAATTGACCACTATAGAATAACAACTTTTTCTTTTATTTTCCTGATATCACGCTGAAACTTTTTTTTTATAGAAGTTTAATAAATCTTTCTTTGAAGAGAAGCAATTAATTTACGCCCGAAATCATTTATCAAAAAAAGTATAGATATACATATCTCATCTAACGACATAAAAAAATTATAATTCTCGAATATGTAATGATTTTTTTTTAAAATAAAACAATTCAAATGTTAAAATTACTTAAAAAAATCTTTATTTTGTGCCCTTTCGAAGAGTAGAGTAAGATTTGGATGATAATTAATATTACAGAGATAATCAGATATTTTGTGAATTCTCTTGCCCGGACTTATTTATTTGATTTCTCTTGATATGCGGACGTTTGTAAGTAGGAAAAAAAAAATGTAGGAATTGTTTAGGTACTATTTGCAAATAACTTTGTTGTTTCTTCTTCAAAAAGCACTTTGTTTGTATAATACTGTAATAAAATATTAAAAAATATAATATATAACAAAAATGGAATTATATTACTATTATTAAGATAAATTTTCCGAACAATTACAAATTAAAATTTGTGCATAAATTTAAAAAAAAATGACATGTTCAGTTATTATAAAGAAAATTGTTTTTGTTTATCTAATATGTACCCAGAAAAACCGATTTATTTGCGGCAACAAAATATATTTTGTCAAGAAAAATTTAGTAAATTCAAGAAAATGTTTGGTTATTTCAAATAAACTATGATTAAACCCAATGCTGTGCAGCAACAAAAATATTTAATTTAATCATCTCAACCAAATTATTTCGTAAACAACTGTAACTAAAATATCACTTTGTTGTTTTAACGACATATTTTAGACGTTCAACGCTCTCCATTTAATTGCTGAAAACCATTTTTTTTTTTTTGGTTAAATCAATAAAATGTTTTTATCGGAGTGCCAATTATGAACTCATCTTCTTATAGTAGTTTTCTCCTAATACAGTATAGCAAATATTTAAAATACTTATGTGTTGTACTGAAATTGTCGCATAGATGGAGCTTCTCCTATTTCATTCCAGTAACAGAACATATTTGGTACAAATAGCAGGATAAATACGATTATAACATAGTATCTGGTGTATTTACCAGATAAACATATAATAAATGCCGTGATCATTGAACCCCCAATACGCGGGGTAAACGCTTGGGCATATCAACCTGCATGTCCTCCATATTCTGCACTGAAGCAAGTGCTTTGATAAATCAAAAATAAAGATTATTTAGTTCATTCAATTAAATATTGATTTAAATGAAATGTTAGATATTTGATAAGTTTTAGCATTTATTATTAATTGAAATTACATTTGCTTATTTTAAATAAAATTTTGGTTATAATATGGTGTGTGACCATATAATTTACAGATATCATCGAAATATTTTGTTTAGTTATGGTAACAATATATGTAATAGATTTAATCAAAATATGATGACTAGGTAATTTGGTTTAGGTAAGCAAATATTTGTTTGTCCATATTTCACTCTGCTATTTAGTAACCATAACCAAATTTTGGTACAGTCAAATAAATCGGTTTTTCAGTGTATATTTTGGCCAAGTTTGATTTTGTGTACGTTAAAAATATTCCCATTCAAAGTTTGTTTTACAAGCGAAATACTCTTCGAAAGGGCATAAAATAAGGGACGTTTTTAAAGCAATTTTAACATTGGAATTGTTTCATTCAAAAAAAAACACCTTACAAACTTGAGAATTATAAATTTTCTGTCATTAAGTGATATACAGTCGCGGACACAGTAATAGGGACAGTGAGGTGCAAATATAAAATGCAGATAATGCGATCGATGTTATTGAATGACCATCGTGTGGCCCGGACTTGAACCCGATAGAACATCTGTGGAATGACGTGAAACTTGGTTTGCGTGATATAAAGGTGTCTAATTTGAACGAACTTTTTACGCTGGTGCAAAACATGCGGAAAAACATTTATCCAGAAAGTTGTTAAGTACTAATAAAGTCTATGCCTAAACGATGTGCTGCAGTAATAAAAGCAAAGAGATATCCAACAAAATATTAATCAATTTTATTTTATCTTTTATTCAAAATCAGCAAGAATTATAGTGTCCTTATTTATCTGTCCACAAGAATTTACGTTTTTTTAAAATTTATTTACGATGTGAATCACATACTGCATTTTTTTAGTTACGTTTTTGTATTACTACTGTACACAATTATGTTATTTCATATTTGATATAAATAATGTAATATAAATTTCAGTTTTTGTATAAAAAGCATATTTTATATTTGCATCTCACTGTCCCTATTATTATTATTATAATTGTTTTGTAATTGTTGTATTTTACATGTATACATTTATTTTTTGACTTGTCCTATACACTTTTTGTGTCGCTTGGATGAAAAAATTCTATCTATCTATCTATCTACTGTGTCCGCGACTGTATGTAGGCCTGTACTTCTTTTCTAACTGACTTCGGGATTTAATTAGTTGCCTCTTATTAAAGAAAGATGCATTAAACTTCCATAAAAAGCAAGTTTTGGCGTGATAAATTTAAAATTTATTAATTGTTGAAAAAGTTGAAATATTTAAAAATCTATTACACTTTTGGAACCCAATGATGCTTAACTATCGACCGTACAAAACTTTACAAAGCTCTGCCAAACACCCGGTATATATAATAAAAAATATGTTGCTGAAAAATTGAGCTAAGATCTGCCTATCTAAGAAATTTGGAAATAAAATGTTACTAGCACCTTCCTAGTAAACTTTTGTTAAACATTACTCTGATTCCCTTGTTTATAATTCGATTGTATTTTTAAGCGACAGTCTTTATATGTTTGTAGTATGATTAACACAGCTAATTCCGTTACTGATAAAACGAATAGCACGCAATATACAATAATTATAAGTATATAATATAAAACAACTTTCCTGTGGCCTCAACCTTTTCTGCGATTTTTTGCGAAACTGCTTCTTGCCACCATTGAGTGAATACCTCGCACGCAATTCGTGCCACACTTGCACCAAATATATCAAGTTCGCATCCATATTATCGAGTCACTCACAAGCGCACCTCTCGCACACTAAACAAATAATGCGTTTGCAAGCTTTACCGTCACACTACACGAAAGAAAGACTTTTATAATGATCCCGCAAACGTCCCGAACACTTTCGATCACACCAGCTTACGTATGTGGCACTTTTCACATGTGCATGCCGGTGCATAGTCGGGGGGAAAAGTAAAACAAAATTCTCGCAGTTCCCACCAGACTTGGAGTGAACTGAACTTAAATGTTTTTATCGGAGTAGCGTCTAATCGTGCACGCGGTCGCGAACTTTAAAAACAATGTGCAGAAATGAGGCGAGGAATACGGATTTTGTTCGTCACGCGTGTATGTGTGTGTGACTTGTGACTTTGGATGTCGCGATACAATTGAAATCGATGATGTCATGTTGTGTTGTTATTAGTGCGTACTCTGTTTGTCTTTTATTTTTCGACGCTTGAAGTCGCGGTTTCGCCTTGATCGTATGCAAAGTTGGAGCGCTAAATCGTTTATAATATAACGTGACTAAGTCGTGAAAATATAACGGAAAATTCCGATGCGTCTCGGTGAAATTTAGAGCACGTGTTGAATATATAATGATGTGCCTGTTTTGTGTCAGTAATAAGTATTTGGTTATACAAATATTGAAAAAGTATTTCTTACGTTTTAGAACTCCTTAAATGCGTTTACACGAGGTTTCCTTTAGATTTTAGGAGTCAAAGTCAAAAGTTTTAGTTATCAAAGTTCAAACATCATTCATACAGGGGTTCACTGCTGTAATGAATGTTTGTTTTTTTTCTTTTAATAAAATAAATCGTATTTTTGTATACCTATACAGGTTGTTTCGAAAGTAATCTAAAATATTGTTGTGGATGGTTCGTCATTTAATTTTAAGACGAAGAGTTCCTATAAACATGTATGATAAGTTTTGTTTAGTGGCCTTCCCCTCCGTAGGGGTAAAAGTATAAGTATCAACACTGAGATGGAGCTCGTGAAATAAGTGGGAAAAGGATTGCCTACACGGTTAGATCATTGAGATTTTGTTTGAAACAGTTGAATTGAATTAAAGATTAAATCTTATTTTTAGGCGTTTCTACTTAAATATTTAACTGTTTGAAGGTGCTGCTATTTTATTAAACAAAACTGCACTAACTTGACTAATTTGCACTTGCTTTTAATGTTAGTGATCCTGAATTTTAAAGCTAGCATACCGCAACATTGCTTCAGAAAAACGTAACGATCTCTTCATGTCATACAGAGGTCTCAAAATTAAAAGCATATCAAAGATAATTGTATACCCATCTTCAATAGTTTCTTTTTAATTATTCGTTTCATTTATGCTTTCGAATCACCAAATAATATTCTATACATTTGATATTACAATAAATTATTGTTGTCAGTAAATATTATTGTTTGTTTCATGGTTATTGTTTACATAAGTGCATATTATTTTGTAATCTATAAACTATAATCTATAAATAATGGAAAATATATGGAAAACAATGAAGGAGTTTTTTCTAATCTGGATGTTCAAAATTTATTATTATGTTGATACATCGTTTTATTTTTATTATTTATGGTATTATTGTTGTGCTAGTGTACACAAGTAATTCATAAAATTTTAAAATGTTTGTGTAATTGTTAAATTAAAGTTTAAAGTGGCAAAAGCATTAAGGATGAGTTTCGTAGCCCGAGAGCAGCCTGTAGATATGCATATGTTGTTTACACCGTTTTAGGCTTTCTAGGAATAAATTATTAATACAAATGTGTGTAAGTAGTGGTGCTGTTATTTCATTCCAAAAATATTTAGTACACTAAAAATTTGAGAAACAAATCTTAATCAGCAAAGTTTTTCTTCTTCTTAGCAATTTCTACTTGTTCCACTAACCAACAACAATATTTATTGTTTTGAATCATTTATTGTTTTTCACAGAAAAATAAACAATAATTCCACTGGAGAAGTGATCAACATCTTTTTGTTGTTCAAGCTATTTTGTTTATACGATTAGGCTCGTGTGGGGTATACTGTGGTGTATTAGCAAAATCTTCAACATAAACAAAATAAACGATTCAAGAAAAATGTTTAACCATTACTACATAGGTACATGTTTATGTTTACATTAGGAATCTATAAAAAAGGTTATTAAATAGACATATCATGGAATGTTGCCAAGGTTACCTATTTAAGTGAATAAGTAACAAGTTATCGGAGAGATAATTAAATCAAAATGTCGTGGCCTTGACCTAGATAAATTTGCATGCTTACAACCAGAACCTTTGTTGGGTTACCTGCATTGATTTCATTAAATAATATACAATAGTAAGATTTAATGAAATCACGTAAACAACACTTGAACGGATGCAATAGACCTCTCTAAATAGCATAAGTGTGGCTACTTCAATAACTTCAAACAACCATGATGATTAATGTAAGTGATTTACCATAGGATCTGCACATTCACGACCTATTACCTATTAGCGTAATGTCAGTGGTTCCACACAGTAGTAACGTACTTGACGTCAATATTCTCTGGAACGTTTATGAATTACGTGACAATTACTTTTTGCTTGCCATCTATTGCAGTATTATTTATAATTAGAGACCGGATTATATGCAAAGTGCATATATTTTATGTTTTGCATATCTTTAATTATAGTCTATATGTAGACGTATTACACTAATTGAAGTTAATTAGCGCTAATTACTGATTGCATATATTGCATATTTAGGTATTTCTATGCATATTTTTACAAAAGTTGTATATATTGCATATTTAAGCTTTTTCTTATCCTTTCTATTAGTAAAAATTCCTAGTAATTCTTAATGTAGATCGACGTCCGACAATTCTCAGAACGATGGATCTTTTACATTGGTTTCTCTAATACTTCTTTCCAAGAACTGCACGTGTTTAATTTCGCCTAGCAGAAGGGATGTGGTAAATACGTTTTATTATTATTAATTCCCAAATAAACTATCATTCATTGAATATCTTTGAGCGAAACAGCATGTAATTGTGTTACGTTTTAAATACTGTGCGTACATACAATGAGTATAGCGAACAAAATTTCTTTATGGATTAAGCCATGTCCTGAACTGATAAAGGATGGCGACAAAATATTTTGTCGAGCCTGCAGTAAACTGGTAAGTTTAATTTTACTAAAAGCTTTACAATTGTTTTTAAATTCTTTAACTTTTGATATAAAATGACAATTGTTGTTGTAGGTGTCTTCTGAGATAAAATACCTGATTGATCAACACGCTAAAACTCCATCACATATTGCATGTGTGCAGCAATCTATACGTCAATGTGTAGCATCAACTTCACGAAAAATTTCGTCTAACATCCCATTAGCAAGATTAAACAATGTTAATTTGAAATCATTTCTGCAAAAATATTGCAAACGTAATATACCTGACGAAAGTACCTTACGAAAAAATAATGTCACATCTTGTTACCAGCAAACAATAACAGAAATTCAACAATTGGTAGGGAATAATTTTATTTATATCATGGTAGATGAAAGTACGGATAAGTGCGGCTGTTATATTGCCCATTTGTTAATAGGAATTCTTCATGAAGATATTGTAGGTAAATCATATTAAATTTATTGTAAAGAACTTCAAAAAAACAATAATGTGACAATTGCCCAATTCATTCAAAGAAGGTTTATCAAATTTCTTTTTACCTGGAAGTATACCTTAAAAAAATTACTAAAGTTGTTGTACGCTGCACCATACATGATAAAAGCCGCGCAAAATTTAAAAAATTTTTGTAGTAACATTATTCATATCAGTTGTTTAGCTCATGGGTTCAATCGTGTAGCCAGAGACATTAGGAATCAATTCCCTTTGATTAATGATTTAATTAGTAATGTCAAAAAAGTATTTTTAAAAGCACCTTTACGAATCCAATTTTATAAGGAGCGACTTCCCGTGTTAAGTTGCCTCCTGAACCGATTATTACGAGATGAGGTACATGGTTAGAGGCTGCAATCTTTTTCGCCGATAATTTTGAAGGAATAAAAAATGTAATTCTTGAAATCACTGCTGACTGCATTGCCCTAGAAAACTGTAAAGTAACATAACGTAACATCAACAGAATTGCTACAAACCTTTTGTATATTAAGTCAAATTATAGCTTTGTTTCAAGTTCCATTCGTAAACTAGAAACGCTCTCGGAATCAGTCGAAATAGTAAACGAATTTGATATGCTATGTAAGAAGGTTAAGGGTACAATAGGTAATTCTATATACAATAAATTTAAAAAAGTGATAAATAAAAATGCGGGGTATTTGAAATTGAAGAAAGTTAAGAAAATTTTGAAAGGTGAAACAGTAAACGATTTTGACTTTAATTTTAGTTTAGAATGCATATTGCATTCTATGCATGTTTATTGCAAAACTTTCTTTTACACAATTTGAAAAACATTTAATTATAAATTGTTTCAGAAATATGTTGTGAAAAAAATTTGTGCAATAAAGTTAATGTTTAAATTTCTGCTCGTATTTATTTTATGTAAAAATTTTGCATATTGTCGCAATTTTTTTGCATATATGCACCAGGTTTATGCATATTTTCTCAAAAATCGATGCATATATATGCGCATATATTCCAGTTTTTCTTTGCATATAATCCGCTCTCTATTTATAATTATTATCGGGACTAGATTGTTTTTTTTTTTTTTTTGTTGGAATAATATGGAATGCAGAAGACCGAACAAATAAATAGCAGACGAGACAAATAAATGTGAAATATCCTATTGCCTATGTCACTTTTTTTCTCAAAGTTGTCGGAAGGGAGTTTTACTTTCATGCTTAGTATCAGTTCTTTGTATTGCAATATCATTAAAGAATCTGTTGTCAAACACTTACACGAGCTTCCTTACCCAGGTGTTCTAATTTTTAATACGCTCCTTCCGTAAAATGTTCGTAGAAACTTTTTTTTTATTGTTACATTACTAATTACAACAGGATTATTTTTTTTTAAGAAAAAAATTTGCTACATCGAACTTTTACGAAGGTATGCGCATACTGACATTAAGCATACGAGTAAAGACCAGTTGGATAACTTTACTCGTAAGAGTAGAACTTTGAATTCTGTGAGTAGAACGCAATGGATCAGCCAAAGATAATTTGGTGACAAGTATGACACGTTGTTTCCACTGGAGTCCCATGAAAATAAAATTTCAAATTCGTTATAAGCTGTCGTTCAATTACATATTTATAGTTCAATTACCGTTGGCTTACGTCTATAGTAGATGTGGCACACCCCTTAAAAAAATCATACAGAGAAGAAATAAGACGAGAAGGGTGGTCATTTTGATCGAAATGATTGCTAGTTTTAGCACCAGATACCATAATCTATTCCATATCAGGATTTATTAGATGTGTAATTAGACATGAATCTTCGAAAAGACGCGCATATGTTATATATACGAGTTGGCCCGTCTATATGTTTAGATAGGGACGCAATTTAATATTAGCAGTTGTATGGGATAACTACAAATATAGCAATGGAAGGCGGGGCTTATTAGTGACTGCGACGAGTTTTTATGTATAAATTTATGTCCCTATAGATAAATGTACGCGTTCTGAACTAGTGAAAGACGATGGTTTCAAATGATATATTATGTCTCGTGCTGCGTAAAATTGTAATTTGGTATAATACCAGTAATTAATAGATACAGCTAATTTATCGAACATGCTACTTGTACATAAACGCACAAAGCACATTTTGTTGCCGAATCGTCAGAAAATTAAGGCAACATTAGCGGAGAAATGGCATGTTTGAAGAAGATAGAAGTGTTATCGATATGCTGTTAAGTATTGGGAAAGCGATAAATACAAACGTTTACGTGCCTTTTCGAAGTTCATGTTTAATACACATCCAATATATCTTGATATAATTAAACTATGTATATGTTGCTGCGAAATGTTATTATTTGAAATATTACTCCATAAATGCCCTTTCTGAAGTAAATTGATAGTCAAAAAATCAGGAGTGTCAAGTGTAAATCTACATACATTGAACTTTAAATAAATAAATCGAAATATAAATCTTTAGTCTTTTGTATTGTGGCTCATATTTGTTCGTGGTATCTTTAAACTTTTCTGAGGATGCAAAAGAATGAATGACATTTTATTAAAAAAATATATAAAATGTAAATGAACTCATTTAGTAAATGCATGTAATATTTTATTATTTGAAGTATGTCAGTAGACAAGTTTAGTTATTTTAAATGACTATATGTATATTATTTTTTAATATATTAAATCTTGAGGATAGTGGCCTAATCCTTTAATTTAATTTATTTAATTACATTATTCTTAGAAAACTCACTATGTTTTATTGCTAAACAAATAACACACTTTTTCGAATATTAGTACTAAAGGTTACAGGAAACATATCAATGCATTTTAGTTGTGATTAGTTTGTGTGATAGTTTTAACATGTATTGTCCGTATTTATTTTTTAAATTATCTTTGACATCAATTGAACGTTTTAATTGTAAAAATTAAAAAAGAAGGCTCTTGAACATGAAGTGGGTAATTTGTTTGCATAAATCATTCCGACATTAGAAAATAAAATAACACAATATGGTTCATTTATATTGTTGCTTATAAAAGAAATTCTAAACTTTTTAAAAAAAATCAAATTGTCATCGAAAAGTTAAGAATAATGTAATTAGATTAATTAAATTAAAGAATTAGGCCACTATCCTTAGGATTTTCATTTAATATATTAAGCCCACTGGCCAAGAAAAACAAGATCAAAGCAAATTTATTTTTTAATTATTATTATTAATTCTCCGAATTTATTATACACCATCTATCATTTTCTACATGAAAGCGCCTTTTTCGAGAAATAAGAAAAAGAGAAATTATCAAAAAAATGGGGACACAGGTACTCCGTCCCTCATTATTAGCTTTTTGCGAAGATAGGTTAGGTCAACTCATCTTTGGAATCATGCAATCTGCTGTAACTCATGTTGAAGCACTGAAGATGTTCTGTACGATTGAGGATGAAACGTCAGGCAGAAGCAGTTTCAGAACACAGTTTCAACTCTAAAACCGTGCAATCTATTAAAGTACATTTGTTCGTATTAAAAACAAATGATTAACTGAATCATTTTTCATAAAGTCAGGGTATTGTCAGTCAGAATATTGGTGAGCGATAAAGATACCATTATAAAAAAAATAATTATCAGACGATGTCGATTTTCACAAAAAGTGTATGTTCAGATCTAGAGCAAATTGTTATCTAAATACCCAAGGAGTTAATCTAGGATTTGTATTTATTCGAAGTTAACAATGCAGCAGGTTCATTATACGTAGTTATTTTTAGGAAGGAAGTCATTTTGATTTTATAAATACATTCAAATGTGATGTTATTAAAAATGGTATCTTTTTATATTTAATTTAAATTTCGTGTTGGTATTGTGTTAGCGTTAAGATAAAAATTATCTTTTTGGTATTATAAATGTTTACACGTACTAACAAATCCTTCCAAACAATGTCTCAAATGAAATTGTAACCATATTGGAGTCTTAAAATCTGGTACAAAATTGCGATGTGAATTTATTTAGTATACAAGGCGGCGTATTGTTTTTATTCAAACGTTTGGGAACGTTAAGTAAATTTAATTTATTGTCCAAAAATTATAGTAATAGATTCGTTCTAGAATAGTAAATACAGGGTATTTCACATCTATGTGTCTCGTGTACTATTTATTTGTGCGGTCTTCTGCATTCCATATCATTCCAACCAAAAAAAAAAACATCTAGTCCCGATAATAATTTTAAATAATGATTTAAGTAAGGATTTCCAAGGTTTTCGACGCATCAATTTAGCTGTAACAGATGGCAAGAAAAAAAAGTAATTGTCACGTAATTCATAAATATTACAGAGAATATTGACGTCAAGTACGTTATTACTGTGTGGAACCCCTAACATTACGCTAATAGGTCGTGAAAGTGCAGATCCTATGGTAAACCACTTAATTATCATGGTATTGAAGTTATTGAAATAACCACGCTTATGTTATTTGGAAAGGTCTATTGCATCCGTTATTCAAGTTGTTTAACTTATTTCATTAATGCCTGGTAACATAAAGCTTGTGTAACCAAGTGATTAGTTACTCATTTGTTAACTTATGTGAACCTGGCACCCGACTTTTGAAAAATTAACTTTTTTCCACGGATAATGTTAGTATATCGTTTGTAGTTGTTTGTAGTAACAATAATTTCGTTTGTAGTTCCACCCATTAATAATTAAGGACCTTCAAAAAGACAGTCGCACCCGACTTTGAGATATCGAAAATTCACTTTCGTAGTTCCCTTTAGAATCGTTTGTAGTTGTTTGTAGTCATTTTCCTTTTGTTTGTAGTTCAAAGATAAAACGTGCATGGTATTTAGTTTTATAACTTTCTATAAATCGGTTGAAAAGTTCATGTATTGAAATTGTGAATTCCAAAATGTCTGAAGCTAAGAAGAAATGTCGGCAGTACAACAAACCAACTGTGTGCTTAATTTGCCAAAAAGTATTTTCAAATGAAGCCATGAAGGCTCCAAGAGCATTTGAATAAAATACATGCTGATAAAAAGGACAAAGATTTATACTATTTTCAAGGACTTGAAAAGAAATATTTAAAACAGCCAACTATATCAAACGTTTTTGCATCGTGTTCTAAACAAGAAGATGATGGACTACGAGCTTCATATAATATTTCATTATTAATCGCAAAAGCGGGAAAACCACACACAATTGGAGAAGAATTAATTATGCCGGCAGTCAAAGAGGTAATCGAAACTGTTCTTCATCATAAGACGCCATCAGATATCATCAAAAAAAAACCTTTGAGTA
Source organism: Protaetia brevitarsis (assembly GCA_004143645.1). Lineage (NCBI taxonomy): Eukaryota > Metazoa > Arthropoda > Insecta > Coleoptera > Scarabaeidae > Protaetia > Protaetia brevitarsis. The sequence goes on along the minus strand of RXPK01000194.1, from coordinate 139,789 downwards.
ATAATACAGTGCAAAGAAGAATCGATTAAATGGCTAAAGACGTTGAACTATCATTATGTGATTACTTAGAGACTTCCAAATTTTCCATTCAACTTGATGAAACAACTTAATAATAGCAAATAACGAAGCACTACTCTTGACTTACGTTCGATTCATAAAAGAAGAAGAAAATTGTCAAGAGTACCGATACAAAGGGAGAATCCATATTTAATACCATGCACGTTTTATCTTTGAACTACAAACGAAAGGAAAATCACTACAAACAACTGCAAACGATTCCAAAGGGAACTACGAAAGCAGATTTTCGATGTCTCATTTATTAACAAATTCACCTTTAGACAATTTGTTTAAATTATCGCCATTTGTATATTTTTGAACCACAAACGAAAGAAAAATCACTACAAGCAACTACAAACGATTCTAAAGGGAACTACGAAAGCAGATTTTCGATATCTCATTTATTAACAAATTCACCTTTAGACAATTTGTTTAAATTATCGCCATTTGTTTATTTTTGAACTACAAACGAAAGAAAAATCACTACAAGCAACTACAAACGATTCTAAAGGGAACTACGAAAGCAGATTTTCGATGTCTCATTTATTAACAAATTCACCTTTAGACAATTTGTTTAAATTATCGCCATTTGTATATTTTTGAACCACAAACGAAAGAAAAATCACTACAAGCAACTACAAACGATTCTAAAGGGAACTACGAAAGCAGATTTTCGATGTCTCATTTATTAACAAATTCACCTTTAGACAATTTGTTTAAATTATCGCCATTTGTTTATTTTTGAACCACAAACGAAAGAAAAAACACTACAAGCAACTACAAACGATTCTAAAGGGAACTACAAAAGCAGATTTTCGATATCTCATTTATTAACAAATTCACCATTAGACAATTTGTTTAAATTATCGCCATTTGTTTATTTTTGAACTACAAACGAAAGAAAAATCACTACAAGGAACTACAAACAATTCTAAAGGGAACTACGAAAGCAGATTTTCGATATCTCATTTATTAACAAATTCACCTTTAGACAATTTGTTTAAATTATCGCCATTTGTTTATCTTTGAACTGCAAACGAAAGGAAAATCACTACAAACAACTACAAACGATTCTAAAGGGAACTACGAAAGCAGATTTTCGATATCTCATTTATTAACAAATTCACCTTTAGACAATTTGTTTAAATTATCGCCATTTGTTTATTTTTGAACCACAAACGAAAGAAAAAACACTACAAGCAACTACAAACGATTCTAAAGGGAACTACAAAAGCAGATTTTCGATATCTCATTTATTAACAAATTCACCATTAGACAATTTGTTTAAATTATCGCCATTTGTTTATTTTTGAACTACAAACGAAAGAAAAATCACTACAAGGAACTACAAATAATTCTAAAGGGAACTACGAAAGCAGATTTTCGATATCTCATTTATTAACAAATTCACCTTTAGACAATTTGTTTAAATTATCGCCATTTGTTTATCTTTGAACTGCAAACGAAAGGAAAATCACTACAAACAACTACAAACGATTCTAAAGGGAACTACGAAAGCGGATTTCCGATATCTCAAAGTCGGGTGTGACTGTTTTTTTGAAGGTCCTTAACTATTAATGGGTGGAACTATAAACGAAATTATTGTTACTACAAACAACTACAAACAAAATACTAACATTATCCATGGAAAAAAGTTAATTTTTCAAAAGTCGGGTGCCAGGTTCACATAGGTCATTTGTTAGCACTAATAAATTGTTTCTTACTATTGTATACTATTTAATGAAATCAATATATGTAATCCAACAAAGGTTCTGGTTGTAAGCATGCAAATTGTATCAAATGTAGCAAAACACGTGAATTTCAAAGATAATCGTTACATCCGTTTTAGAGAATATATCAAAAAGCCAAAAAAATCGGAAGAGTGAACTCATCTAACCTTTAGACCCTTTTTAACCAAAACTTTCTGTCTTCCAAGGATACGTAACACAAATATCAAATATGAATGCTCTCAAATATTTCGTTCTTGAGTTTCAAAATCAACGTCAGAATAATGTCTACGGTGGCGCCATCTTTGTAAAATGTGATAGTGTTGCCAAAGTCATGCATGTGGACCCACTGAAAACGGCAAGTACGCACAGAAAAACGTTTTCTATTGCCAAGTACATCTATGTTCTTAAAAAAAAATACTAAATATAAGATAGTATTTTCTGTATTTTAGAGAATTTATTAGATTCAAGTAAATAGGTGTACTTAAATACAATAAATTATTTTCTTAAAATTCCACTAATTTCAAAGCAAAATTTATTTGTCACAAATGTTTTCCATCTTAAAACAAGTACATAACTGACTTTCCCATGCTTAAGGACATAAAATTTCTTTGCTTGAGAAATTAATTTCTTGGGATATTGAGGAACTAATTTTCTTCGCCCAAGAAATTCTCACTTGCTTTTAGAAATTACTTCTCTGTGTGTATTAGCGTTTGCCTCATCTCGTAGCTGGTTATATCAATACCTATATTTATTAAACACTGTAGAAAATAAAAATAAAAAAGAAAGAAAAAAAAATATATCAATTTTTTTTCTTTTAGTGTACGTGTTTGGCACAGGGCTGAGAAAATGAGATTATCGATTCTAATATTTTACTTTTTCTGAATCATATTTCGCCCTTACATTTTCAGATATACCGGCACATAATTGTGCTGTCAATAAGGTATCGACGTGTATACAGACGACTTCGGTAAATAACTGTACCGTAACTGATTACTTCGCGTCCCGAAAAAATATGATGTTGACATAGGCGAGGAAAGGTTGTTAGGTCGCGTCAATGACGTACGAAGCGACTCCTTCAAAATTCGATTAAAACCTTAAATATAGAAAAAAAAACACGTCGCTAGTCCAAAGATATTTTTATTTCGTAATTTCTAGAGGCGTTTTTTTGATAACAAGTTGGCATGCTCGTTATTTATTTCCTAATTTAAATACTGTAATTATTAAAAAAAAAAAAACTTGTTGGCGATGTTTGGTTGATATAAATAATAAAGGAGAATTTATTATGCCTGCGTAATTATTATATTTAATCTAACCTGACCAGAATCAGCTGAAAAATATCGATTGCCATGTTGCCCTTGACATGAAGGGGTAGTTAGTATAGCAATACGAGCGGGAAGTTGATCACGCAAGGCTGCATGCGAAATTTATTGCGTATTACGATCCATATTATTTACATTAAAGAGATAGTATCTAAAACCGATGATGTAATATAATATTTTTTAAGTTAATATTAGATTCTAAGAATAAAATGAATTATATAGTACTCAATAATTTTAGAATAATAATAAATATTAAATTTAGAGTTAACTCTTATTGAAGGGGATCAGTGAAATTCTTGTAAATTTACAGTCATCCGTACTGATTAGTCATGTACATACATCTATCTTCTGATGAAGCCAAAGTACGTGAAGCTAGAATTTGTGATTATATGGCTCGTCTATTTACGTATGAGACAAATGGGAAAATTTTTCTATTAATGATTTTACAGAGAAGTTTACATAAAGTAAAAGTTGGCGCTTCTTCAGAAATCTATTATTTAATGTTTAAAGTTATTTTAAGACGCTTAGTTTAGGTGTTAACTAAAAAAAAAAAAAATGTAATTGCGTTAAATGTAAACTGCCTCTAGTTTTAAAGATATCAAAAAAGTTCATCAAAAGAAATGTTTCCAATTTCTAGATATGTCCCAGGCTTAATATATCAAGGCTCAATATTGGGCCCTCTGCTCTTTTTTCTTGTACGTTGCAGATTTTGATTTATGTTCTGATAGCGTAACACACGGGGCTTTCATAAATAGATTCAATCCACGTGATCACTTTTATGAGATGCAACTTTGGTTGCATAAATATTACCTTCGCAATGAATTTAATATTCCTAGGTCCGGTAAGTACTCTTCATTTTGACAAGTGACACTTACATACTCTTTTGCCGTATTCTCTTCATTGTTATTTGTATTGTTAAGCTTTATTTTATTGTATCAGTCTTTGTTAAAACTACTGACAGATTAATATCTGCGCTTGGTTAATTATTTGATAACTTAATTATAATCAAGGTAATAATCTTTGCTTATGAAATTTTAGGTAATCACGATGGTGTTTCAACCAGAGAATTATGCCTTTATTTTAAAGGCATATTACAGAAGCGATTTACAAGATGCTAATGGAATTTGGAAATATTGTCTCCAAAGCTGCATCGATCAGTTTATCCTGAATTTCCCTGATTTCGATATGGACTACGAAGCATTTAAAACCCGTAGACATTCAATTTATTCATAGATTTGAAGAAGATTGCATTTGCAAAAGGAAGTCTATAGACAGACAGATATTCTAACTTTTTCTATTTGTTTAAATGTTGACGTCGCTTATATTTATTTTGTAGGACTCTCTGTTGGAACTTGTCATAAGACACTTACAAAAAAAAAAAAAAAAACTGCATATACATTCATACAAAGTAAGCACAGTAAAACAATTGTTTCTTCTGATTTTGAATACAGGGTAACATTTTTCCATTGGTTGAATGATCAGTTAAACAATAATAATATTCTTAACTTGACCTTCTTTAGCGATGGAGCTTGGTTTTATTTGGATACGTTAATTCACAGAACTACATACTCTGCAAATCCTCATGAATTTATCGAGACAACTTTACATCCGATAAAAATTGGAATTTGGGTAGCAATGTACCTAGATGAAGAATTATTGGACCAATATTTCTCAAAGAAATAATTACAGATGAACGATACCAAGCTATATTAAACGAATTTATTCCACAACTATGCTACGATGAATTACAACATGGATGTTTTCAAAACGAAAAATGCACCAGCACATACAGCTAGATATACTCTGCGATATCTAACAGAATATTTTGACGATAGGCTGATTGGTCAAAATGTATGGTCTCCACGCTCTCCGGATCTTACACCCTTGGATTTTATGTATTTGGTAACCTGGAGAATAAGGTGTTTAGAAATAGATTGCATGATGTGGAAGAGCTGCAAGCAGCAAATCAATAAGAAATTGCAAATATCACTGTGGAAGAGCTTCAAAACGTCTGTTTGAAAATTTAAAGTGAAGAGTGAATATTTGCTTGGAAAGTAATGGACGACATTTCGAGTACCTGTAATAAATAGTTGTTAAATTTTATTATCACTTTCCTTATATTTAACTTTTAGCTATGACTGTCAATGCAATTTAACCTGAAATTCTTGTTTTATTTGTTAATGAAAATATATCGAAGTAAGTAAGTGATCAAACCACACATCTACTTTAGTTTACTACTTTATTACCTTTAAGTGACTGCAATTTCGACAGAACAATGTCATTTCCAAATTCACATTTTCTTGAAATCAGGGAATTATTTGTTAGTACCACATTGCAAGATTGGTTGCATACTTAAAACAAGTCACGTGGGTTGAAACCTTTTCTGAAAGCATAGTGTTGCATGCACTAGTGACTTTTGGTTAATTGCTGGTAGTAGCAAGGATAATGTTATGGTCTGTAGAGACGCAATAATTGACACTATTATTTTTTTTTAATTGTCATAACTTGTCTTTTAATATCTCTAAAACGAATATATTACATTTGAAGAAAATCCATGTTGTAAGGTATTAATTATGTATAAGAAAAACATTATTTATTTTGGTGCTAGTTTCGGTTTAAAAAATCCATTGGCCAAAATTTACAAATGATATCTTCACAAAAAAATCAATTCAAATAATAAAGGTGACATTAATTTTGAATTTTTTGTCTTTGACTGTTCGTGCTGGTGTTCTGACTAGTAATTATCACTGTGAGGGGTTCATTTTTGATAAAAATTGAAAATAGAACTTCAATGGAATAAATTAATCTCAAAACTTAGCTATGAACATCAGCTACTTTTTGTCTACAATGTTGAGTCGCATCTGCGCTATGATGTTGGGTAACTCTACACTTAATAATAATAATAATAATAATGATAATAACCTTTATTGTCCAACGGTGAACACCAATTACAGGACAATATAACAACTACAATAGATGCAGTGCAGTGAAATAATACATTTTACATAAAGAAATGCAACAATAAATTGAAAATACACTAGCGTAATATAGGTTGCATACCTACGAAAAGTACATTGGTAAATCGTGATGAAACTACATAAACGACGATACAGATAAACATAAACACAAACATAACCTAGAAATCCCAGAATATCCAAGATAAGTGCATCATACAATGACTTCTAATTACTTTTAACTTTAAACTGAGATGTATGTAATACAGAAATGGAAAATCAAGCATGTATATATATGAAAGCATTACCAGAAAGGGGTAAAGTATTAAAACGTAAACTTAATTTATATCACTACCAGAGTAGAGTTTATTGAAATTATTCACTATATGGAACACTAGGAACTTAACTAACACATTAGTTCCACCCCTTAGAGCTCTAAACATATCACATGATCGCGTATTTTGTGTTGGAACATGGAAATTAATACAGGCAAGTAAAGATGGTGAGTCTACAACATTCGTTAACACATTATGTAGAAATTTGACACTGTATCTACTTCGTCTATCTGACAGTGACTGAAAATCATGCTGTATCAGCAGCGCTGCTGTATTCTGGATATTATAGGTTCTCAAGGTTCTGAGTTGTAAGTATTTTAAAAATCATTTATGTATTTTCTCAATGGCTAGTATTTGGTAAGTGTAGTATGGATACTATACCAATGAAGCATATTCCATTATTTCCATATTTTACTTTGAACTAAAGCATAGTATAAACCTTTGATGTACAACATGTAGGTTAGTGAAGTTGTGGCATCCTATAACAAATCCCAAATCTTTAGAAGCGGACGAACTAACATTAGTTATATGGCTAGAGAAGTTCATTAAACAGTACACCTAAGTCAGGACTCATATCGCTTCAAGGAATTACTCCAGCTTTAACTGAGTAGTCATACATAAGATGAAGAATATCTAATGCAACACATTACAGAACACTTATTAATATTTAGAGATATGCTGTTGCAGGCACACCATTCATCAGTGTAAAGTTTGTTTGCAAGTTAATACAAGCAGTATTATCATCAAGAATGGTATAGATTTTTAAATCGTCCGCTAAGAACGTTTTTTTTTTATTTTTCAGAAATGAATACTTAAGAGAATTGCTGGAGTTAGTGCTTCAAACTCTTATGGATCATTGATTACGGAAAACAAAATGTTACCTTTTATCTGTTTATATATTTTTAAATTATGCGTCCATATTCTTTGGTGTGGTATCCATACTACACTTTCCAAATACTAAGCAGTGAGAAAATACTTATCATTCAGAGCCTTGGGAATCTATCCAGAACGTGGCACAGACTATGGTGCGCTGCTGGCACAGCATGAGGCTGTCAGATAGAAGAGGTAGATATGGTGCCAAGTTTCTACATAATGTGCCTACGAATGTTGTAGACCCACCATCTTTGCTTGCCTCTATTATAAACACAAAAAAGCATTTCCTCTTAATTCGGATATATATGACATTAAAACCCCAAATAAACTCCCCTGAAGTAAACTATAAAGTAGAGGGTAAGGCAGCAATACATATGGGTCCATATAGATTTAATAAATTACAATTAAATTTGGGAGATACTAACGTTTTTAAATTTAAACTTAGCAGGCCGTTGCTTGAGGGGTGCTTCTATACCCTGGGCGACTATTTAAATAATATTTTTATGTTGTGTTTTACATAACAATATCTATATTCTTTTGAACCTATATGACAATAAACCATATTATTATGATTATCATAATATACTCACTCCATTAGTATATGCTTTATATTTACGAAGTACTTTTATGGGTTACTGTGTACTTAAATGTAGAGTATGGACTGGGTTTCGCCATGGTGGGAAATAACCAACGTCGGGCAGTGTAACGCTATAATTATTGTTACTACAAATAAAATATTGTATTGATATTTTTTTTTAAAGAAAAGTTGATTTGTCGATTGGATATTAGATTCATGAAAGTTAAGGAACGTAAATTACCAGTCTCAAAAAAGGTCGATTTAAGAAATTGGCGACGCTTATGCACCAGCCAATCAAGAATATCTTCTTGCGCGGACCACTTAAATAACTCTTTCTATTTCTAAAATATGGTGTAGTCAATTTACTTGAATATTCTTTTGTTCCTTGTATCTAGTAAATGTTTCTACCTAAGTAAGTAAACTATTTTGAGAAGACATAACTCATTTTAATTAAAATTCTATTTTTTAAAGATGTTGTTTAGATGTTGGTGTTACTAAATCACTTAACCTCACTAATAAGTATCACTTAGTATCTGTGGTTAATTAAAGATATTCGTAATTCCGCAAAAAGAACACGTTAGTTGGGCAATGAATTTTACGATCAGTAATAAAAATAAACAAAAGTTAAATTTAACCCTACAGATAAAATACATTTTAAAGTTAAGCGGCTTAGTTAATTTTTTTTTTGACCTAGTACAAAATTAGAACTTTCTTCGAATCACTGAATAACCAGGCAGTGCTACGGACGAAGATTTAATAACTGTTATGGATGAGTGTTTTGATAAAAACAAATCCTACCAACCGAAGAATGCAGGCTGTCTTGATAGCCAATATCGGCATTCGTGGCGTTTTGCGGAAATTGCGTTGTGCTCTTGTTTGAACAGGAAAACAGCTGTCAGCTGGAGAGAGCAAATATTTACACTTTTCGTTTCGCTGGCCGTTTTTCGTTATTTTATGTACAAAATACTCAAGAATATAAATTCCGAGAACTTATACTGGGGGACGACGGGGAGGTCCCAATAGATAATAAATCCCCTACTCTGAGTCGTTTACCTGCCTGTATGAATGTTTTCGGTATTTGTGGAACTATTGTAAACATTTTGGGCAATGATCGAGTTATTAAATAGATTTTGATAATAAGTATGATGTAAAATTGTTAAATATTTACATACATGGGATTGTCGGATATACAGATATAATATGTTAGAAGCATTGAATCACTTCTCTTTGTATATGTGATTTTTTGTGAGAACTTACGGGTGGCGGCTGTTTAACAACAATTCCATTATTGAGGGTCAAGCATGCATACCTGAAAAAAATAACAGAAATTAGTACTTGTATTGTATTAAAAACAAACAAAAAATGGTTATCATAAGCTTTTAGATACTATATACTTCAAAAGAAGTATTTTTTCCTTAGTTTGTGTTTGTCGCTAATTTTTCTAGTCATTGGAGTTAAACAACAAAAGTGAAAATAGAATTACAATTTGTCGATATATATATAGATTTAAATGATTTAAATATTGTCGTGCGTTATCTCGCACTTTTTTTGAACAGGTTTTATTAAAAAAAATGCTGAAAGATATACTGAAAAACACTTAAATAATTAACAATGCTTTAACTTTAATATCCGGTATTTAAGATTGAACTGCCTTTCATTCCGTGTCTGAAAAAATAATGTAGGACTTTCCAGATATGTACACATACATTTCAATCGTCATATTTATGTTTGGAAAAGTCTCACAAAATTTAATGATTTGACCTCTTTTTTTTTGCAATTTTGCAGAATATCGCAGTAGGAGTAGAAGGCATAATAGAGTATGTTAGATTATGTATCATATTATAATACTTATATATATTTATTCGCTATATGGAAATTATTATTAAATATATCTAAAGAGAAATGTAGCAAACATTCAAATAATCTTAATGGGCAAAACAAACCAGACAAAGTAACTATTGATAAGCAAAGCCAAAAATTAAAAAAGTATCTTGATTATCTACATATGTACATGTTTGTTAAGATAAATTCTGATGTATTAAAGTGAACCGTTGGTATTCAAAAATAAGTTAAAGTCCAAGATATACACCACTGAATGTGGTTTCCACTATACTTCAAACATATTTTTCTAATTTGATATTGTAAAGGACTTTTTCTGGAATATCCTAAGTTGAAAAAGGGCGATTAATGTACAAATTAGAAAAAATAACATAAAGAATGCGTTTCATATAACTGAATAAATCAAAGTGCAAATTGATATTAAAATAGTAAACTAAAGATGGGTTGCGAAATAACGACTGCTAAGTTTCAGTAGTTATACACAAATAGCAGTCTAAAGTAGCTGTTAGTATAAATCGAAAATACTAGTTAAAAGTAGCAGTATGTAGACTAAATATATAATAATTTTTAATTTATTTATAATTAAATAACAACTAATCCAATTTTTTATTGACAACAAATATCCATTTATTATAACTAAATTGTTTACAAAGATATATTATAAAAAGTAAAACAAGTTAATTTATCAAATTAATAGACAAAAATAACATAAGTGTGTCCACCTCTACAGTAAAGAAGTTTCTTTCTGCTTGGAAAATTTCACGTATAATCTCTGGTATGAGCTGGTATAAGCTGGTAATGAGAACGAGATTTGTAATTATCGCCCTATTTCTATAACATGCAATTTTTCTAAAATATTTGAAACTGTTTTATTTAAACCAATGTATGCCTATATTGCAAATAAATTATCAACTGTCCAACATGGGTTTATAGAAGTTAGATTAACTGCAACAAATTTATATTCTTTTACACATTTTGTTTCTGAAAGCTTGAACAAACAATGTCAGGTTGATACAGTATTTATGGATTTTTCAAAAGTGTGTGACCGTGTACAGTATCATTTAATTCTCAGAAAATTACATAATTATGGAGTTTCTGGTGCCATTATTACTTTGTTCCAATCCCATTTGTATGATCGGAATAATTATGTTGAATACCTTAGTTACAAATCTCATTATTATAAGTACACATGTGGAGTTCCTCAAGGATCTGTTTTGGGGTCATTGTTATTCCTTATTTTTGTTGATGATATTAACAGGGTCGTAATTTTTTTTTCAGAAGATCAATTCTTTAACTGATTGATTTATTATTTATCTCAAATTTTACTCCTGATAAAGACCAACGTTATAGAGATATGTGAAGAGCGTTATTTTATCACACTCGTGGTCACGTGACAGTGACAGAACAAATTTTTGAGATTTTTAGATATGCTAAACTTTATCTTCCAAAAAAATATTTACCATATCTTAATAATAAAAAAATATATATATATGTTGTGCCTAACACATTAGTCACTGTAGAAATCCGATTTAGCGTTGACTTTACAACAAATATTTTTTTCTCAGTGCAATTTCTCTAGAAAGTTAACTGGGTATTACCTGCACTGTGAGAATTTTACTTATTTTTTTTTTAATAACATTTCATTAGCGCTAATTGTTAGGTATTAAGTATAATGTTAGGTGCGCCTATTAGTATTTGGATTTCCAACTGCGCCACCAGATAGCGCTGCCTGTATTACGCGCAGATTATGAAGCCACACATAGAGGACGCTGTAGTATGCTGATTGATTGATTGATAAGTTGGTGTGTGCGTTGAAAAATACACAATAAATAAGTGAATTAGATTCATAAGTGTTTTAGTAGTGTTCCAGTTGTTCAATATTAGCACTCATAGGCGTGCTATTTTATCCTAATTAAGCTGAAGTGTATAGAAATAAATACTTTTTTATTTAGTATATCGCCTGTGTAAATTATTTGAACTTTGAAGACGTTACAATATTAATAATTACAAAAGAACACACAGATGAAATGGATGATAAAAGTCAAAACTATAGGGTTTGTGCCAATATGTAATGCAACTATTACATATTGGCACAAGAAGTCCTATAGGTACTGTTACAAACATGTAAGTACTTTAATGATATAGCGACCACTGGTGAATTAGAGGGGTAAAACCAATTGTGCGCCGTTAAGAAAAATTATTCTGCTTAAAATGTTAGTAATAGTACACTATAAATTTGTAGTTCTTCAAGTATAAAGCGTAATAAAAAATATATGTGTGAAAGTTTTTGCATTTAGCGCTCATATATGCGTATATTAATCTATTTGTGCATAGCGTATTAGCAACAAACACTAGTATAAAGTCGAATCGCTCCGAACGTTAAAGCAAAATAAATTAAATCGCTCTCGTTGACATATGTGGAAAAGCAAATAAGTGTGGTCGCGCATGTAAATTGTCAATTTCGCAACACACATATTAATATAAGTTGCAATTACGTGTGGTACGCAAAAACCGCTTGCTTGCTTGGCAGTATTATAAAAAAAAAAAAACGCGACCTCCAAGAGACCTTAACGCAACTCGCAAGCATGATGCAAGCGAGCCCATGTTATTCCCATCGGCGTGTGTCGATCGAACGGACTATTATCCAAGAATTGAACCCAGACGTGCTAATGATGATTAAATTGAATTTTCGCAATGCTGATTGACGGGCGATTCAGAAAAGAACAAACTTTGATAGAATCCACCAGTTTTTAAAACTATATAGCAAAGATAACTAATACACGACACAAAAGAATGTAAGTTCAAAGTATGGTTTGTTCATTCAGTAAAGCGAAAGTACATATTTCAAAGATTAAACGAGTCAGACTTTAAAATAAAATAAATATTTACAATTTTCGAAGAAAACATCGATTCATTACAGCAATCAGCTGGTTTCGGAATACACTTAATGCTGTGTTTTGGGTTAAGTATGTCAATGATAACATAAATCGGCTTCCACATTGCTAACGGAAGTCGCAGATTTTATACGAGCTCTTAAAATAATAAACTTATATAGCGTTAAGGAGTTCATTTATAACATTAATGTCATTAACGAAATATCTAATTTTAGCAATCTTTTTGCTTCTTGCAATGCTTTTTTTTTGAAATACTATAATTGATTTAGTAAATAAGACGTCTTGTATTGTAAAAAATTTCTTTTATTCCAACACGAACATGCAAGACGTCTATAAAATCCACTTCAAAATTTGAACATTTTTGGTAAAATTACAAAAAGCAATTGTTCATTATTAAATGTATAATGGGAGTAAGAAATGGCCAGCTGAGTAGTATTTTTCTCTTATTCTATATAATCTTTTTCAAACAGCAACGTTTTTGCAACAAATATTTACCTTCCTCCAGCTAATATGAAGTTTGATATATACATGTCTCAAGACAGGTTCCGTGCTACTTTGTTATGACTTAGCAGCAGCTTGCTTAACCTTCTTCAGAAATCTCTTCAGATGGTCATTTCGCATTCAGCAATTATCCTGCTAGCAACTTTACACAAAATTTAGAATTAACAAATGAAAATTATCACCACCTACACTTTTAAAATGTATTCAAAGAGCTTCCAAACTTGATTGCACATCTTTATGGTGAAATAGGAAATAAGAATCATTATCAGTAAAGAGATAAAAAGCTGTTTCACTGCTAAAACGCGTGCTGGTGAATCCAATGAGTCGAAAACCTTTGTTAAAATCAGTTGTCACCGAATTCTCGATTATTGAAAGAGTGACATATTAAAAAATATTTTCATAAGATACGCTTCAAAGCAGAATTCCAAGATTAAAAAAAGGGTGGGCAGCCACGAGTTTTTTTTTATAAATGAGTGCTTTAAGTCTTAAGCTGTGTTCTGACCTGCAAACAAATTGCTGCAAATTGATTGCACCAACAAGTTTTGACAGGTGTGAAGGACTGAAAATGGATTATTCACATTTGCAAAAATTGTTTGTTACAATAATTTTGCTGCAATTTGTTTGCACATCAGAACAAGGCTTTATGAAACAGGTGTTTCTATGTTATTTTTTGTAGTTAAGAGTTTTTAATTTCTTTTTAAAATAAAGGAAAAGAAAATTTGATAATTATGGTGTGTTTTTTGTGTGGTTGGTATGTAGACGTTACCGACCACACCATAATTTAATTATTTATTATTAATTATAAATTCTCTAACCATATATATGTATGAATATAACCTCAAATTGTTACATTTATAAATATTTGCCTAATGTAAACAACTTAAAATCACTAAATGTTCGTTGCAGTTATAACAACATAAAATACAGCACGAAATAATCGCACCCCATATCATAAGTCTATTGAAGACAATACAATTGCCAAAAAGGCATACGAAGTAAATAATTTCTTGCCTCTTAGACGTACAGTTCCAACCAAAAAAAAGTTAACGACCTATGCGAAAATATATGTGGCGAGCGCATACAGGACGGACCAAAGCTTTTACTATGGCTACGGCTTATCGACGTAAACAGATGTTTTGTATTATTCATTGTGTATTTATCCGATACAGATTTTCTCGTTCTTATAATATGTTTTTTGCTATCAAGACACAAACACACACAAGTTGAAATAATATTTTTATGTATTTCTTAGTAAAATAGATTTTCTGCTCCTGGAAGTTCTTATTGATTTACTAGAATGCTTTATTTCGTTTATACATACATATATCCTGCGAGTATGGAATGTAGTGGATAGACAAGTTTGTTTCTTTCAATTTCGTAATTTTTTTAATTGTAACGTTTAGCAATAAATCAATTGGAATATAAACAAATATATACAAATTCAATACTAAATGCAACTTAACGGGATACTTTGCTTGTCTTATCTAATTATAACATTTGCATTAATACATTTTTTCAGTCTTGAAACATCTAATAATGTGTTCACTCCCCATCATTTTCGATTACTTCCTGTAATCTGGACGGAATAGAATCCAGAAATTTCTCGCAAAATTCTATAGAAATCTCTTGTCAGGCACCTTGCATCTTTCCCAATAGTTTTCAGCATTTTCTGACTTTTCAAGTGCAGTCAGCATTATGAAAAAATTTCAACTAACAAAACTTTGTTGTTGTCCAAAAAGTTGGATATGCAATAATAATAGGCCGTAAATTTATGCAAGCCGAACACTTACTGCTCCCATTTGAAGTATTCAAAGTTCTAATTTTTTTACTATTATAAATATAGAAGAATCCAAATATTAGTGTTGAGATAATACAATTGCAGAGAAGAGTTATTTGCAATTTATTTTTCAGTATTATGTAGTAAAACAAGGCAATGAAAACCTAGCTATTTAGAATCTATTAAAAAATAATAGAAAAATAAAAATAAATAAGTTATTCAAAATTTTAATTCAAATGTTTTATTAATTTGATTATGAAAAATAAGCGTATGATATTCGCTTGATTTCGTTTCAATAAAAAAAATATGTTTATTTATACATATAAGAGGCGAATATCAAATAAACACAAATGCTTCCCTTTGTGGTTTTTGTGGCAAACTTTTTGCGCTTTAAACTGAATGAATACTCTTGTACTCTAAATCAAGGTCGCCATCACAACTTTCCTAAATAATTGACCCACTGAGTAGTGGACATAAAATACGAATTCACCGACACACAAGTGAACATTACGTATGTGGACTACTCTTTGATTAGCATGAGTAAAACTACCTTAGTTGTATGTATAGTTCAACCTAAGAATATATAACCACAATCACGAGATTGTTAACCTTTTTGTGGGAGGAATCTTCCTCCGGGTCGCGAAATTTTTGGGATCTATTCCCGATTAAAAACTGGCAGGATTATTGAAATCAATCATACAAAAAAACCTCTTTTGTTTGCATAAACTCGCATCGTCAAGATTCGTTTCTCTCTAGCTGCCCAGATATAGTGAATTTTTGTGGTACGGTGTTTTGATATAATGATTTCAGCGGCACAGTTTTGAATACTTGTGCGCATATACATTTTACATTACATTTTAAACAAACTGTATTCATTATTTATAAATTTATAACATAAAATCACTTTTAAAAAATCCACAGTATTTACTGTTGATTTTGTGATAAAAAGCTTAACATGATAGTTTCTTATTCATTATTCATTAGTTACCTACAGCATAGGCAAATGAATGTTTTGAGTTTGGTGCAACTCAAAGCATTCATTTGCTGGAATTAGTTGCAGAGTAAGAATGGACAAAACATGTCTTTCATAAGAAGATTTAAACATTTATTGATAGGTTGGATTTGTTACTGTCTTAACCATTTATAATGCAGTATTATTACAATAAAAACTGGAGTATTACAAATAAAATTAATGCAAACTTATTTGTCCAGATTTATTATTTTTGGATAAATTGTGTTAAGTAACAATTGTGTTATATCAGGAGAAAGTTGTAAAAAAAAACACGTTTCAGGAAAGTTTAATGTTTACAAGCCAATTTGGAATTCTCCTATATTGTTGTTTTAACAAGATATTTTTAATAATTGTATAGTTGTACAAACATGTGTTGCCGCTTTTAGAAAGATTTTGATGCTTCGTTTACAAATTTAATTTTACTATTAGAATATGGAAAAACTTTAAGAACGCGGATTAGAAGTTTTTTTTTTTTTGAATACCCACGTGATAGGATGAGGCAACTGTGAACCAAAATTCATAAAGCTTAAACGTGTTAAAAATTTTAATGTAAGTGCTAGAAACAACTTTTGTAGTAATAACAACAAATCCATCCACTCAAGCAAAAATATTTTTTTTAGGTGAACATGAAAAATGATTAAAAATGCAATTTATCGCACTCAAATTGATATTTTTCTCTAAAGTGAAACAATAGTGTATTACTTGATTTCGTTTCACTTATTTTGTAAATTTGTTGCCTATATTAACAAAAATACAAATTTCTTTCATTAAAATACTATTTTGAGTATATCTAAATAATACAAATGTTAAATAAATGGTTATTTTACGTCATTTCAAACCTATTTTGTTTTAATTTTCGGTTTCTTTCTTTGCTTTAAAGAATCTTTTTCCTCAGTGTCGTCTGATTCGGATCTTACAATTAGTCGATTGTCAAGCCTTAGACCACAACATCCTTATCAGAAAACCTTAAAACTAGATTGGAAATCAATTAAATAGAAGGTAAATCGAGCACTGTGAGATACTCTGATAACTAACAGGAAATACCAATAAACTTCAGTCTCACAAATTCTTTAATCTTCAAAAACACAATGTACATTTCGTTAGCTGAGCTAACATCTTCAGGTGTACATACAAGTTTATTGTCAAATACTAAATGCGTAAATATAGTAAGTGTATCCTAGGCTACAAAAATTAATCATCAGGACTACTATTTAATTCATAATTCTAAATATTTGTAATTAAGGGGTGTTAAATCAGTATCGAGCAAGCTATAATATGTTTTTTCATATAAATAGCTTCCCACATATTAAGATTCTTACAATTTGAAGACTTAATTAATTCTAAATCATCAATTGAAAAAGTAATGTCCTGTATTAACAAATGATACGCCAAAGCGGATTTATCGGCATTGTGATTCTTAATATGATGTAAATGCTCTTTAAATCTAATCTCCGCATTCCTCTTTGTTTGATCTATATATACTTTATTACAAACACGGCATTTGATCTTATAAATCCCAGAACATTTTTTAAAATCAATAATTTCAATATTAAATTTTAATTTATTTCTTAAAGTATTAGAATTTTGAAAAACCGGAATAAGATTGTATTTTTTACACAAGTTTAATATCTGGTTAACCCATAATTTATGAAAGTTAAATCTGCAAAACTTTTTCTCCACTATTTTCCCTTAATTACAAATATTTAGAACTTATTGAATATAGTAGTCCTGATGATTAATTTTTGTAGCCTAGGATATACTTACTATATTTACGCATTTAGTATTTGACAATACACTTGTATGTACACCTGAAGATGTTAGCTTAGCTAACGAAATGTACATTTGCGTTTTTTGAAGATTAAAGAATTTGTGAGACTGAAGTTTATTGGTATTTCCTGTTAGTTATTAGATTGGAAATGCCGGTAAAACCTAACTATAGTCTATTTTTTAATTCGTCGCAGTGGCAGAAAACTAAAAATGTGACGTATTTGTTCTGTTATTGGTTCAATTCGAAAATACCGCTAAAAAGACAAGCAAAAATTGAGAATCTTTGATGTTTGACATAAGGTTTTTATTAATGAAAAAGCATGATGACAAAACCTACCCTATAATTAGTTGTGGACGTGTGTGACCGTTTAGAATGGTGACAAGTTTACAAGGTTGATCAGAGGAAATTTACATAAAACAGGAGTCTTTAGAATTGACTATGTAGCGAGGAGAAGGAGATCGCCTCCTATTTGCTAGATGAAAAAAGCCTATTGTTTCAACAGGTCTCTTCACATTATGCTCTGCCTGCATGAATTTTGCTTAATCAAAGGTTTCCTGACAAATGGATCGGAAGAAGGGGCGCTATAGATTGGCCGGCGAGACCACCAGACTTAACGTCCCTTGACTTTGTTTATGGGGGCATCTATAGATAATAATGTATAAAGCTCAACCTCAAACTATTCGTAATGTTAGGTGTAGAATAGTGGAAGAGTGCGAGCGGATCACCCAAGAGACGTTTCAAAAGTACGCGAGGAGGCTTTACCATTGTTTGAACACCCGTTGAATTAAATACAACTTCATTCTGATGCTAATAAAATAATTTTCACTAAAATGTCGACTTTTAATTTTTAAACTTTAAAAGGACATGACTTGGAAAAAAAAATGATCCTCGATTAGGGTTTGAAACTACCAAGTCGCAGATATGTGTAAAACTTGTCCCCCGCCGTAAATCGAAATCGACCTGTTTTCTTGTTAAATTCAATACAAGGTATTTTAAAAGTTATTCCGGGTGGCTGGTTTTGAAATGAAAGCCCGGTATACAAAGAAAGTTAAAGCTTTTGTTCGTTCGAATAGTAAATCTCAACTTCAATACACGATGTTTGCAACGTCATTATAGTGACATCACCATTGTTGATAATCGCAAGCTATTCTTGAACACTTTCGTAAACAGCAACTCTATATAAAATTATTTTCAGTATCGTAACGTAACGAACGCTGGTTTCTGGTAACAACTGGTATCGTTCGAAGTTGTTTAGGTAACGGAGAATGTGAAGTTGTACGTGAAAATATTTACATAACGCTGTTCATATATTAGTAGTCTGATGTTTTATACAGTGTTTTTTTGAAGATGAACTTTGCCCTTTGTTTACTGCTGAATAATTAAAAAAATAGATGAAAATTGACGTCGAGAAACGTTTTTTTTTTCAACTACGGAAGGTAAGATAATTTAATTTGCATGGGTAAAACGAGTGAGTCATTCAGTTTTAAATATGTATGTCTACAATTATTAGAATATGTCTATGTCTACTTAGATGCATATCCGCATTTATGAATTGAAATGAATCAGGTATTTCATTATGATTTTAATTATATGTTTGTATTGCTTAACTTCAAGACCAGTGTACTTTGTTAATTTAAAGTTTTCTTAGAAATTGTGAACAGAACAACATTTCCATTACGGAAATAATAAAGGTACATAATTGATTTTAATTACTCTTGCTCTTGTAGGCTTTAACTGCCTTATGGAATAAGAGTGCAATGTGACTCACAGACGGAAAA
This sequence comes from Protaetia brevitarsis, assembly GCA_004143645.1. NCBI lineage: Eukaryota > Metazoa > Arthropoda > Insecta > Coleoptera > Scarabaeidae > Protaetia > Protaetia brevitarsis. The sequence goes on along the minus strand of RXPK01000194.1, from coordinate 120,375 downwards.
ACCTTTAGAAATATACATAAAAGCAATTTTAAATTGTCTATTCAAAGTTCATTCAATGAGTACTCTAATTCAAACATAAACGTAGTTGTCCATTAAAACTTACCTGTGAATCTATGGTAGATACAGGGTGTTACCCCTATCCATTCCAATATCTTAACAAGATTAGTACAAGCTAAGCGAAATGTTAGTAAAAAATGTGACATTCATTGTTAAGGACATCTTTTGGTACTTTGATGAAAATTTTACTAATTGGATGGCATGCAAGATACCAACTTCTATGATAATCTCTGGGATATTTACAATTTTGAATAAATTGATAAAAAAAAATACTTATTACAGCTTTGTGTTAAAATTGTTAATTTTCCTTAAATAATGTTACATGCTTTAACACCAGGTATTTTGAATTTGAAAATTTTTAGGAGGATAATACATTTTAAATAAGGTTGAGAAGTAAGATAGTTTAAAGGAAAAACGCGAGGCCAACGACAAACAACCAGCCACTGAAAATTGAATGTAAATAAACAAAAAAACCAAACAAGCTTATTTGAATAAAAGGTAACACAGGGGAAGTATACTCATTTTGGTGTAAACAAAATAAGCTACTTTGTTATTTTATGATCAATATGTGGTTGAAGCTATGCCAGCTAGTCTATTTGGCGAAATTTACATCAGTAAAGTGATGTTAATCTTCCGATCGTTGACATTTTGAGGAAAGAAATGAAGTTTGTTCAAAAGCGTTCCAATTGCTCTGATATGTTGAACCTCCTTACCCTTCCTGTGGGTATTAATTTTTATTTGTTGCATTGTATGTTTACTTAAGTTCTTTCTTTGCGTGTTATAGAATATGTCGAAAAATAAACTATTATTATTATTAATTGGCTGCAATTAGGCCTACCTAGCAGTTGTATCGATAATATCTGGATTCTTCCATCTTTTGGAAAAATATTAACAAAAAGATGAAAATACAGCAGAACACTAAAGAGAATACTTCGATTATCCATTATAGGATTATAATTAGAAAATCACCAAAACAATACCAAGACATAATTAAATCTAAAAATTAAATACAAAATGATGACAAAATAACAGAAGAAATCAAAATAAATCAGGCTTTGACGAACATGTAAAGCAATGCTAAAATTCATGAGCAAAGCTGCAATAAAATCTTGCACAGACATTCTGAAAAGGACAAAAGTACCAACTGAAATTAAACTATGACCTTTTCCATTTATAAAAAAGGAAAAATTGTGAGAACTATTCAGAAATCTCCTTTTTATGTATAATCTCTTTAAAATTTACGAATCAGTAATGGAAATAATAGAATCATCATCAACTGAACAACCAATAAGTAACGTTTGCAGAAGAATAAGGAGTGCAAGGGCTCATTTAAGTTCCAACAGATCTCAAGAAACGCTTTGGTACAACATAAAAAGGTGTACCGTTGCTTTATTGATCTAGAAGTTAAATGGAATGGAATTTGGGAAAGCTTAAGAAATAAAAGGAGTGACCGAAGAACTACTATGTAAGAAAACTTGCCCAATATTACAACGAATATGACACCAAAAGCATTTTATACAATCGAAGGAAGGTCTTAGAACTTATTTCAGCAAGAAAAATGAAGTGAAAAAAATAGGGTAGGATATAATATACAACAAGTAGAAACAGATATTGTATTTTACAGACGATCTAGTATCTGGTTTGATCATTAAAAAATGTGCCATTTTCGAAAGAAAACATGAAATGAGGAAGGTTCGAAATATAACCTAGAAATAAATATAAGAAAAACTAAAACTAGATATGGTAGTTTCAAATAAAGACGAAGTTAACATAAGACTAAATGAAGAACATAATAAACAATCAAGGTACTAGAGAAGAATTAAATGATATCTTTGCAATAAAAAAAATCTACATAATAATACTTAGATATTATGACATGAAATGTGTGTTGTACATGGGAATAACACCACCACAAGATAAGATAAAAGAACAAAAGCGAATATGGTAAGCACACATGCGCCCAATCGACAATAGATGACAAGTGAAAAAAAGTGTGGGATGTCCCAACAAAAGAAAAGGATACAAGAAAAGGGCCTCAACATGCATAGAACAAAAGTGTAGCAGAACTGTCTAGAAAGGAGGAGAACAATTTAGCAAAGTCAAGGAAGAACTAGCGCAACCTCTTAAAGCTATTTAGGGAATTAAAACACGAACACTACAAGTAAAATAGGCTAAGATATGTGTGTACATCTTTGAGGAGAGAAGTCATGAAAGCTGCTAACTCCAATCATTAGTTGCTCAAAAAGTTTCTTCTTGTTCTACCGAAATGCCAAAGATTGACTTGGAGATTAATTGAGATGACCAAAGATTGATTCAACAGATGAAGCCGCAACCCATATCCTGATCATGTTTTGGTTATCCTTTCAGATTGAAGATGTGTTTTGACAGTTTAGATCCTTATACCGGAGTGTATTTTTGTAATTTAAAATTGTTACGTGTATAACACGGATTAATAAATACGTGTTATACACTTATATTACACGTAACAATTTTAAATTGGCCAATAAATAACTAGGTATAAAACGGCCTTTAGACGATCTGAAAACAGCAATTCGAATGAAGGTTTAATTCGTAGCTGTAGGAGTGCTACCAACTTTACTTTTCGCCTTAGAAAACTGCGTCATGGAATATGCACAGCGTCTCAACGATGTAATTTTCGTAAATGGCATGCCTTTCTAACCGCAAGTTGATCATGAAATAGTTAAGTTTAGTTCTAAAACGAGTATACTTTCCTGTATCAAACTTGTAGATTCTCTTACGATCAGCACAGCTGGTAAGTTTGTAACACGTTCAATAATTGACTGTACGGATGTGACAGCAAATTGTATTTTTCGTTGCTTATTTACAGCTGCTGGTTGTTGATAATTTACTTACTGCTCCAAGGCAAGAGTCTCCCGAAGTTTCTGAAAAATTAATTTAGGTGTAATATAGCAGGTCCTAATTCTACGCATATATGTGAGAATTTAACCATTTTCAAAACCTTTTAGTATATTAGTGAATTCATTTTTGAATTTTCAATTATATTTTCTGTAGGTATAAGATAAGTTTGAAAAAGGTTAAAAAGCACATATATTTGTTAGTTTTCTTTTTTTTTCGGGAAGCAATAAAATCATAGCATAATCATAAAAAATAAATTTCATGTCTAGTAATAACTATACTTTTAAAGAGTCTCGATATAAGTTGTAAATGTAAACTGAAAAAGCATTTATAAAGGTGAGCGTGTCTACATATAGCATACTGTGTATGAATAAGTCACCGGTACATACACTGAGAGAAATATCCTTTTCATTTAAAAGGAATTGCATGAAACCAACAGTTTTTGCGTTTTCTATATGGCCAACAGATTTGGTGAGTTCTTGAAAAGGAATATAATTTTAAATTCACACATTTCTTCGGAAATAATATATTTTTCGTTGAAATAGTTTCTTCTTTTAAGTGAAAGATATTGATAGTTGATTAAAGTCCTCCTTAGTTTGAACTTGAAAATTATGCAAATTGGCAAAAAACCGTAAGCAATTTGATTCAAGAGGTTTTTCCTTTTCTTATAACATTTATTCATTTTTGACTTAAGCATGAACACAACAAAATGCCGTGCAAATTTTTAATCGAAATGAAAATGAATTATCTCGAAAAGCCCATGCACTAACGAGGGGGATTTGCAGTTAGTGTTTAGTGTTGTAAATCCTAGTAATATTGGGCGAGTTGATCGCAGTGAGCATCCTAAGCAATCTAGTGTGCCGTTAAAGAAATCGTCCTTTCAATGGCGATGACTCCTATCAGTTGATCTGCTAAATATATCAGATTAGTATGTTACGATCGCAGTTTCCAGCCTATTTTGTGCGAAATATTATCTGTTACTGGAATGAAATAGGAGATGCGCCATCTATGCGACACTTTCTCTACTATACATAAGTATATCTGCTCATCTGCTGTACTATATGTGGAGAAAACTGCTATACGAAAATAAAATGCGATATTTATTTTTCCTTCCATAAATATTTAGTTAAATTAATAAATACGGCGTTAGCTTCAAATAAATCTACTAACCAAATTATTTGATTGAATACAGGAATATTTTTAATATTCTTAAATCAAGTAATAATTTAGTAACTGTAACCAAATGCATGAAAAATGGTTGAAAACAACAAGATCGTTTTTCCCGAGTATGACAGTTTTAAAACTTTCAAATACCACATGCTGCTGTAAAGTTCCTTGGCTTATACGGAAATCAGCATTAACTGAAAAGATTCCAGTTATCTCCGAAATTTCTTTAACCTTGCGCGAAAAATATTCACTTTTGTTCATTATTATTGGTATATCTGAGACTTACGCACGTCGGAACATGAATAAAAATAAAATACTTCTGCGTAAAAAAAACACTCAGCTTGCATACAGGTACTTGCATTTTCCGTTAAAAGGGAAAAGTTTTAAATCAATGTAGGTATACATGCGTGTCCACGCAAATAAACCAAAATGTCCGGCTTTTTTTTTATTAAAATACTGTTTATAATTCAATAATATGATAACGTATTTGAAAGAAACTAAAATATGTTGTTAAATATGTACATAATAATACCAATATAATACTTAATGTGTATTGTCTTACTTAAACAGAAGTTATACAGACATTATAAAATATGAATCAAAACTAAGGTGCATTCCATTTAATTACGCTTACTTTTCGTCGAAAAGCTTGTACTTAAGAAGAAAATAGTCTTGCGGCAAAACAGCACGCTACTTTCAATTAAAATAAACACTTTTCTGAGAAGGCTTAAGTTTGTAGCGTTGCCGTGTCTAAGTGGATGTTTTGGTTGGTCCTCTATTTCTTCTCTAATCGTTCTTGCTGTTGAGGTTTGTATGTCTAGCTATAGTTCGTGTGTTGTCAACGAAACTTCAGGACATCCCCAGTTCTTCTGGGAACTAAAGCCAAAAGCGGGATAAAACCCGAGAAAAACATACATAAATATAATTACATCAGCAGCTACACTCTAAGTGCTATTCAACTGCAGATAACCGAAGGAGAATCTTTAGAAATCTACGACTTAACACTAATGAATGTTTTGAAATGTTAAGAGCGCATCCTTTCTCAGAATTCATTTGCATATTAAATTATTATAATTGTAATCTTCCTGGTCTAACCATTACACAAAAGAAATGTTATTGATAGAAAGTTCAAGAGACGATGATCAATCGTTTTCTAAACAATTTCACTAAGGCATAAAGGTAGGTATGTCATAGTTTTTTTTTTATTTATTAATTGGTATTAGTGCAATACAATAAGATAATTTGTTCCGATACGTTCTACGCAAATGTAGAATGGATATATCACAACGTACAACAACAATATAATTATGTTTTAAATGTAACAAACATCAGCGCTGTTTTTTACGAACGGATATTGATAAAAGCGAATAAACGTCATTGCGTATACTGACCTAACTTAACCTTTCATTGGCTTAAATGACCTTAATCAAGGTTAAATGTTTATTACCTCACAGTTAGTGATTTTATGGATTCTTGATTGTGCTAATACTCACAGAAAGGGTTAAATGCACTTTATTTCGGTCATAGCAATTTGTCCACGGTGTGTTTTTAACTTTTCGTGGGGACACCTAGGTAAAAAAACTTTTTCATTTTTCAAGCAATCAGTATAATTTTTTTATCAGTTGGGTGGGGCCGCAAACAATGCACCTTTTTGTATGAATAAAATTTTTATACAGTCAATAACTTGCCAACTATAATTAAAAAGTTTTTCAAGTACCTAATTAAAAAAAAGTTTTACAAATCACTCAAGAACCCCTAATACTAACTGTCGTTGAATTTTTTTCATTTTTAAGTTCTTTTACATTTTTACGCTATCGTAGATAATAGTTTGTTATTGTAATAATAACAGTTTCGTGAAGCAAGAAAACAATGCGTCAGTTTCAAATGCCAGAGTACACGTTTTGTCAGCCTTTGTTGTTAATAACAGGATATTGAAATATATGAATTCAAAGTTTAAATTAGGGCATCAACAATTAAAAATAATCAGGCACACACATTATATTAGGCGCTGTCCGAATTATAAATGATAGTTTATCTGTATTAGGGGCGATTTGTTACGTGAGGGGAGTATAAAACTATTTTGGACTAAGGCTCACGTGGGTACAATCGGTAATGAGAGGGCGGATCAATTAGCGAGGAAACGATATCTAGGGGGGATGGTACGATAATTAGGTATTAGGAGTTAATTTCGGCGGACGTAATTTGAAAAGGTGTTTAGGGATAAACTTGATAACGATGGCAGGGGTAAGGTGGCATACTATTTAAAATGAGAGATGGACTAGGAGATTTATCGATAACGATACATGTTTTAGGAAAATGAGGGTTTGTTTGTCGTATTAAATGATATAGTTAACAATGGGTCACGGTAGTTTTAAATTGTATTTATATAGAATTGGGAGGGTTAATGATTCGCAGTGTCAATGTGTTGGAGTAGATTCAACGGCGCATGTTTTATTTGAATGTTTCCTCATTGATATGTGGCAGTCGCGTGCGGAGGTTGGGGCATTAACTAAAGCGTTAAATTAGTTGTAATTTGAAATAGATATTAGAGATAACGAATCGATCAAATGTTGGGCTTTTTTTTTAGCAATGTTGCTTAGAAATTAGATAGGTTACAGGATGACATCTACATAATTAATAGGGTAGTACGTATCATACATGAATATTTCATACTCTTTAGTGGTCTGAATTGGTTTTAAATCATTAGCATAATATGGGTGCATAAAATAAATATTTAAAATAGAAATTTTCAATTTAATTACTCTTGATTAGAGTAAATGGGGATTAAGTTGTTGTTAAATATTAGAATAAATACTGCTGTTGTTTTATTTCGATTAAGTTCATTAGTCATCTTTTCTGCTGCTGGAAGACATAACTCCACGATGTGTGAAGAATCTAGTAGCTCCCTAGAGACGTTACAGCTATTCGGAAACTGAAAGACTTGCTGGCTATTAGTAAGCAAGGCACGGCGTGCTTCCCAGAGTAAGGTTTTGCCATAGGCATATCCTTACTCTTTGGGAGTCCATAAATGTAAACATAACGACTATTGATCGACTTATTACATTTTCGTTATTATTATTAATAATCACAGGGAAATTATTAGCTAGAGTAGGAACATTTGAATTGTCATGGAATTCATATAGTACTTAGAATAGGTAGCCCTGTGAAGTACCTTTAGGTGGGGCACACGGTTTAGGATGAATTGTAATTAGTTAGCTTTTCATAAATAAAGTGTCGTCAAACATTTATTACCTACTGTAATTCCCATATTTATTTGAATTGTTGTGCACAGATAGTAGTCACCCAGTTTTGCTCTTGTTCGCAGAACTAGTTGTGGAATCAATTTCAAATTGTAATTGATACTTTTCTGAATTATGCGTACAAACGTTTAAATGCTGATTTGCGCAGCGAACAAAGCTATTATTAAAAGACAAGGTCTTTTTTAAAAAGCTTAAATTTAGAGGTACTACAAATTTTGCACTGTTTCTCTAAATTTTTGCTTTTTGTCTCGAAAGTTCTAATCTCTTAATTTCTTTAATTCTTAGTTTTTCAAAATAATCAAAAAAAGCCGACTTTATGCACGTAAGTTAGTCAACGTTTCTTAGACGTTATATCACTACTGCGTTGTATTATCGACTCAAAAAAAAAAAAAAGATGATACAGGGAAAATAAGCCATAAGGAAACATAAGGGAACATACATCTCCTTTGATCTACCAACGATTGCCCATATGCAGATTCTCAGAATTATTGGTTTTTTAAATTCTCCTGCGGAAACTATAAAGTAAAACACAGCGAATTAAATCTAGCCGAAAAGTTACGGCACCTTTGTCGCATAATATCAAGGGGATTAGCATTCGGAAGGATTGTCCGTATATATCTTTCCTTGGTTGTTTATTTTAGCCATCGATTACTCGCACCGTGAACCAGAGGTATAATGACATAATTTGTGCTTAATTATTTGAAGACATAAATTTACTGCAACTATTATATCAATTACAAAAGAAAGAAAAAACTTTAAGGATAAGTTTAACCAAAATTTCGTACTATGGTGATATAAAATAATATCAGACATAAATGGCAAATGGAAATTTATATTGAAAAAATATGGAAAAATCTTCCCTACGTTTTGGAAAGAATTATTGCCCTTATTAAAAAAAATATATGCTTTTTATACGGCACAAATGGAATTACATTTATTGAAATTTCTATCAGCAAATGTGCATTAGGTGTTTTGAGTTTATTAATTTTAAAATTATGATGCTTCGACTTAATAGTAACGTTAAAAACATAAAGAATAGAAGACGTGGTTTATACATTGTTTTGGTAAACTTATTATTACAGAAAGTATTAAGTTATTATTTTATTTTGTTCTTCTAGAAATCTTTTCATGGAAAGCTTGTCCCTTCAATTGAATGAGAAATAAGTAAGTAAATCGCTTGCTTTTCAATATTCTTACCTTTTCATATTGTTCCTATTACTAAACGAGTTAAACTGATATAGATATTTGTAAAGGTAAAAAAGATATTTAAATATTGTGGACATTGTAATAATAAGTTATATACACCTTATTATTAATTATAACTGAAATAAAAACAATTTAAATAAACTACCTACCAAAATAAATTATTGTTTACAACAAATACTAAAATAACGCACCAGGTAACTACAGAGAACTAATGATAATTAAAACAATAACGAACAGTTATATGAAAAAAAAATTTCGAATTAAAATAGATTGTTACATAAAAAATCCATTAACAGACAACTACAAAGCATTAAATTCGGAATATAAATCGTGGGGCAAGTCGAGAAGGTTGCGTCATCTTTGTCGCGCATCGTAAAGGAAATTATCTTTCGAAACGATAGTTCACTTCGTGGTGGATTAAGATGGCACTGTATTTAAAGTAGATATGTTAGAACCATGCCTACGAATTCGTTTTACGAACTAGGGTCATAATTTTTTGACTTAATTGTACATGCGTGCTGTACATTGTCTAACAATCTTTGTACACTTTTGTGCAACATTATAATAACACAATTACCGACAACAGTTTAACATGGCTTATTATGCATATTATACCTTTTTCCTTTCTCTATTCTTCTTGCCAACGACAAAAGGTAGTCCATCGGCGATGGCGACCACAACTCCGTTCCTGGAAGTCTGCACGGAAGGCGGCGCTCTATGATGACTGTGATTGTTAGGCACGTGATGACTATGCCGATGGATGTTATTATTATTGCTGGTGTTATTATTATTGTTGCCGTTAGCTGTAGGGGTGTGGTGAATGTGGTGGTTGATCTCTGCGTAGCCGGACTCCTACTAACCAGCGACTTCGATCTCCGGAGGAACCTCATCATCTGATTCTTAACTGTCACTTGCGGCCTCGAGGTCGATTGTCGCATGGCGGCCGCCGCGTCCAGTTTACTGCCTCCCACGCTAGACACTTCGTACATGATTCACTAGCGCCCGACTCGTAACCGCGGTCGACGTTAATCACTGCACCATCCTGATTTTGAAGTTTCACTTCGATGGGGGACGCTATTCCGTCGCGGAACAAAAGGATCTTCGTCGCTAGCGGTCTGTTTCTCCGGCGAGAGTGAATTTACGTTCGCCACATGCAGTCTTTGTCATCTGGCCTTGCTGTTCGAGCGCTCGATCTGTTGGATAACAGTTGTTCTGTGGTTTTTTTTTGTTGCTTTTCTAATTATCGTTTTCACGGAACATGGTGACATGGAATGGCGTTAAAATGTGCAGCGGTTTCGAGATAAGGCAGCAGTAGTTTTATGTAGTTAAAATTTCTGGGAAATTAATATAAACAGAACAAAGAAGCGAGAAGACGAACGATACATCTGTTTTAAGGTTGTTGGGTACAATTTTTGGTAAAAATTGAAAACGCTATTAAACAAATTATTTTGTATGGTAATGCAATTAGAATATACATTTGTACAGGTAAAATAGAATTTAGAACAAAACTAGAGGAGAAATATGGTTTTAAATGTCAAAATTTCGCTATTTTATGTTATTTCTAACGTCGTAAAATGGGGCAGTAAAAAGTTGAGATTTGGAGTATGTATTAATGTAGAATTAAGTTATTTTTATTGGTTGAAAAGTAAAATTTGGTTAAGTAAACACCGATTTGTGTTAATACAAATTCGAAGGCAAAAAAGATTCGGTAACCCTAAACGAATACGCATTCGATTTTTATGAGTTAATCGAATTCGTTTTTCTTAACGAATTCAAAATCGCTTTAAGAATCGAATCACTCTTACCGTTTATAGTCGTAAAGCGAAAAAATCGCATAGGGAAATGTATAAGAATGCACATAAATAGGCATTTGTGGTTTAACTCTAAGTATATGAACAAAGCACCGTTATTCATTCTCATAACACGTATTCTCAATGGATTACAGCTTTTAAAGTTTGAAGCGGATTTTTAAAAAGAGAATTTATTTGTTTTGATAGTAAATTGCAATTACAAGAAAGCAGTATTTTAAAACGATTTGAAATATCAGAACGTGTTGAATATTAATAATTGGAACATATCAAGCAATAAAGAAACAATATCCTTTGGGTGAAATAAATAATGTTCCGGCGAATAAAGATATATATGTAATTGCAAATAAATTTCACCCAAGTTATAAATGATTCCTTTCTCTCTTATGCTTTTACTTGATCATATGAAAACATACCGAGAGCAGGTATTTTCGATCATTATAATCTGGAACTATTCCTTTTGTAATTTGTCCACGCACGTTAAGGTGATTACAGAACGGATGATAAACTAATTGAGCATGCTTAAGATATGATCTAATATGAGAAGTTTGAGGTGCAAATTTTCATCATGATGTGTAGACTTCCACGGTTGGATTTTCATGGAAGTGATACTTTCTATAGGTTTCCCCGCTTTATTCTATGATGTCAAGTACTAAAATCGACAAAGTTGCTTTTTTAAAACTAAAAGAATTATCTATTTAGAATCCCAGGGGTTTGCACAAGATGGTCACGTTGAAAAAGTAAGTTTATTATATTAACAAAATAAAGTTTATTACTTATTAGAAAAAGAAATTATTAAGTAGTTTGTTAATTTAAAGTAGTATGTCATTAATTTAATTAAATATTTTATTATTTCTATGAGGTATAACGTATTTTTTAATACTGAGTTAATTGTATTAATAAATGAATTTATAACGGTAAAAATCTTACCATATTTTAGGACTTTTATCGGATGGTAAAAAAAAGGAAAATTTATAAGTATAAAATTTTACGGATATGCAAAACTGATAAGGAGAATTCCAAAACAAAAATATTTCAAATAATTTGGTATGTATAAATGTATATGTACAATCTTTTCTCAAATAGGTATTACTTATTACCTATTTGGTGTTTTAGATTTTCAAGACGGGACAGAAGCTATAATACGGTCAAGATTTGAACTTATTATCCAGCGAATTGGATAGCTTGTGGGCAAGCTTGTACGAACTAAATACCAAATCACATAAGAAATGCTTGAAAAATTTGTAAATAAATAATGTATACTAATATTAAAATTTATCAGTAAATAGTATTTTTAAGTAAATTTAAGTTAATTTCTTTAAATTAAGTGTACCTACCTATAATGCTGTTTTGAGTAAACTGAAGGTTATTTGAAACAAACAATTTGTTCCTTTTTAAGTTTTAATGCATATTACTATTATGTAATTGAAATAACTAATATTTCTTTCGATGTGTCAGTTCAAACCTAGAGACAGCAGATAATTTGTCAAATCAAAATTTATCAAACAAATTCTTAAAATAACAAGAACGATATGATTAAATCCAATTACATTCCCATTTCCAACGAACACACACTTTTGCTTCAATTCTCAACAAACGATTTTGCCAAAGAACATTTACCATGTGTTTGTTGAATAGAAAACTTACGTTGTGCTTAAAGCAACGTATCTTTGTTTAAAAAGAGAACTTAAAGCATACACTTTTTTGAGTGCATGTTTTAAGTTACTAAAAATCCCAAGTTTTTCTTTATCGACATATGGAATTATACAAAAGATGATGAAACCCTAACATTCCAATGTTAATTCTCTTGATAGATTCTTCTACGAAGATACCAGCGCGAGTGAAGTTTAATAACAAGGTACTGGGATATGTAATTGCTTGAATGATGCTGTTTGATTCAGTTCGAAAGCAATAAGAAGATAGTTATATCAGCGAATGTGCAAATTCATTATATTATAGATATACAGATGCTGGTTCGCATTTGCATCAAAACAACCGTATTCTAACTATATATTCTCCAAGTAATCGCATTTCATAATTCACTACGTCTTTCCGCCTAGCGTTAATTAACTCGGGTCCTAATGGGCATCGCCTTGTGTCGGCACCCCCTTCGACAACAAACTATAAATTGCATATCAGTGACGTGCCGAATCGTGGCGGTAGACCGCTGGCCGTCAGTGGTGGCTCGTAACTTTTGGCGCAGAGAGACACCTCCTTTTGATCAATAAATTATTATATTCGACCATACCGAATTTCCTAAGATTGTTTCTCTAAAAGTAATATCTCACTTCGTTCACTTTTAAATAAATAAATTACTAATGATGTGCGTACTCTCAAAACTGGTCCTTAGCTTCTTTGGCGAGTCGCCGCTGCTGACCATTATAATCGAGTCGAGATGCCTTAACATAAATCCCGTCTGATCTAAAGCCGCTGTATCTATCTTACAACGAGCGGCTAGAAATAAAACCAAAACTCGAAGAGGGTAATTAATAGTTGGATGGTCGGTATTCGAGCAACCATGGAATGCGATAATATTCCTCGTGGTCTTAAAAAAAAGAAATTACATGTACGCTCAATCACGCGATACGTAAAGCTTAGGTGAACATCTTATTTTTCTTTTAGGTTGTATCAATTATATTCTAATTATTAAATGGAATGCTGTAAGCTTGGATTATTGAATAAGAAAAGATTTTTCAAGTTAATATACGAGGTGTATCTGGAAAGTAGTATGCACTTTCAATACGTTTAAGGCGCTATTAGGAGATCTGTAATTACCAACGCAGACCTCGTACTACTTTTTTTTCGAATTCTTAACATATAAACTCAAACACTTGTAATATTCTAGCGTTATATCTATTCCGTCAAGTTCAATTAAAAATTTAATGACTGCTTGCTTTCAAAACCGCAACTTCTTGATCTTTATAGTTGGAAGTAAATAAATCTAAGTATATAATGTAACGAAAATGAAACTAAGTTGTCTCTTTCAGAACTTTGCGCTTGACTTGATTACTCTTAAATTTATTAGGAACCGCAGAACGCGAGAGATAAAATTGTATTTTGTTTTTTGTAATGCTATTTCTTAAAAACTTTAAGTTGGCGGAAATGTGCCGTACTAATAATTTATTAATTTCCCAACTTTCATAAAATAACCAATAAAAACCACCGTTTATTCGATTTATTTAAAATAACGTTTCTTTGACGCTACGTCATTATTCCAAGCTACTGGTTATTGAAACAGAAATCGTTCACATGACTCTCATTCCTCGTAAGTACATGACTGCAAACTTTCAAAAAATGCAAAAAAAAAGTTTTTTCAATTTTCCATTAGGTATTTTTTATATTTGGAGGTTTGGTTTATAGCCATTACATATATCGTATATTTAACTGTATCCTTAAGAGGTTTGGTTATATAAAACAGGAGCATACACAGCCACTGAAGTTCCATTTTTTCCAATATTTAATCTTTTTTTACATTGTAAACATTTCTTACAATAAAGTAAGCATGACAACAAAGTGTTTAAGGCGGATATCATCATTACAATAAGCCTATTTAAGAGACAATTTAATTTAAGCCAATAGCAGGTAATAAAATTAATAATAATAATAATAATCTTTATTTCAGAATGAGTCAATACATTACTGCATAATAACACAAACGAACTAGCGTCAAAAAGCAAGATAAAAAAGAATTGTGAAATTAAGATTCTCTCATACATTTTTTTCCATATTATATGACTCTAAATCTATAAGAAACTGTTTCAAATGTTTCTTAAAACTATCAATCGATGTCAAGATTTTTATATAATTCGGTAAAACTGTTGAATAATTTTATACATATATATAAAGCTGTTTTTCTGTTACAGATAGTCTGTGAATGGGATAGTTTATATCTATGGATCTTGTTGTAGAATAATTGCTGCTTTTCAACATTAAAGTAAGCCCTATTGTTAAAAAAAAATTAAAGATACGTATATATATAGTCCATAAATTCGTAGTATCTCTTTTGAGCTACAGATAACTGCTTGAATTTTTCTGTGTGCTTCCCCAACAGATAATTCCATAGCTGATAATCGATTCAAAATTCGCGTGGTACACTACTTTCAAAGTTCCTTGTTCAGTATAATGTTTGAGAATTCTAGCTCCATTACAAATAAAATTCAGTTTTTTTAATAAATAATTTAAATGTTCTGACCAATTTAAATGTTCATCTATATATAAACCAAAAAAATTGTTGATTGTCCAGCTCAATTGTAGATGGTTTATCTAATTTATTTTGTTTTGTTCTAAAGATAATCGCAGTTTTATCGTTATTTACAATCAGCTTATTATTGGACAACCAATCGCTACTAATTTTATAAAGACTACTACTAATACGTTGTATGTCTTGAACATGTTTAGCTCCAGCAATCATATTAGTATCTCATCTGCATAGCAACACATATCTGTACTAGGATCTGTAGATATTGGATACGGTTGTATGAAAGTATTAAAAGAATGCCGAAAGAAAAGTCGATAAGTGTACAAAAGAGATCGGCTATTGGTCACATTACACGAGGAAGGACATTCTGTGCGTGTAATAGAAGAAAAATTAGGAGCCACAAAATCTACAGTTCATTACACAATTCGTCGCTACCGAGACTCCCGAACATTCAAAGACCGGAATCGCCCAGGCCCGTCAAGGATAACAACCCTTGCGGAAGCTCGACGCCTGAAAGTGTTGAGCAAGAGAAATCGGCGATTGACGGCGCCTGAAATCACAGCGGAAATGAATAAGGGATGAGAAACGACCGATATCTTATATATCTATAGACGCATGTTGAAAAAAAAAACTGATGTAACGTCAGGATTGTGGTTGATTGGGGAGAACTTCATGTTTACGCATGATAACGACCCCAAACACACGGCAAGGATCTGAAAAGATTATCTCGTGTCTCAAGTAGAGGATAATGTTTTGGAAATTGTTCCTTGGCTTCCGCAGAGTCCAGATTTGAACCTCATCGAATTACTGTGAGATGAGCTGTACAGGCGAGTAAGGAAAGTCTGCCCAACTTGGAAAGAGCTCCTGTGGCGACTTCTCCAAGCTGAATGGAACAATATTTCCCAGGAAATTAACAGAGCGCATGCCAAAATGTTTTTAATTTTTATTTCACCCTGTTATTTGTTTATACTTTTCTTTCTACGAATACATTTTTAATTCTTTTTCGAATTTCTGTCGTTTTTTATTTAGTTAGCAGTAATTTACTGATTGTCCTACTTCAATGGGCGGTAGTGTATATTCATCATCACAGTAGTAAATCTTTATGCTGCGGCTGTATAATGAATTATCAATTATTAAAGTAGCTATATGTATGTATGGTTCGATCAAAAAAAAGAAAATTGCTTATTCTATTGGTAACATGCAACACACTGCTTCGCATTTGCATCAGAGGTATAATAAACTTTAACTGCTACTTTATTCATGTCAAAATTATGGTAGGTCGTTTTCGTAATCAAAACCCTTACAAATTGCACGAAAAACGCTCTGGAACTCGTAAATTTGGAGCTTTATGCGAAAAACGTGATAAAAATACTGTCCTTTGCTTTTATTCGTTGCCTTTAAATTCGATCGAGGTCGGGGAACTCGGTCGGTCTTTATTTTGCTTTGATCCCTTCTAATCCGATTATACGGCTAGCGTACCAAGCAATGGTACAATTGCTTAAAAAAGAGGACGCCGTGGAGTGTCGTAGAATAAGGAATATTTCTGCACGTAAGACGAAATAAAATACGATTAGCCGGACACTTTGAACGTACTTTTATGTTACTATAAATCGTCTGTCTATAAAATCCCTTGTATACTATGTGAACACGGGAAAATCGATACAAAAGCAAACTGCAACAAATCTGTTGGATGAATATTTTTGTAGGCAACATGTAAAAATTTATATATATTATAGCTATCTAAGAGCATCCTTGAGCACGTCGACTTCCAGATCTGACAATATATCTAAGATGTAACACCATGCAATTAAACAGGGAAATACATGCTTAATATATGTATAGAAAAGAACAGCGCTATCTATTTTTCAATACCGTAATGAAATTGTATATTTTCAGTCGGTAATACAGTTATTCATAGTTGTACATGTATTTTGTTAATGCTGTTGGATAAATAATTAAATCAATGTTTACAAGTATTATAGAGAACTATATTTGATTCACATAAATAATGTGTTTATTGTTTCGATTTTCATTTTCCACTTTTTTATAATGTTAGAATATAATATTACATGACGTTACGTTAACAAATATATTTTAGAAATTTTGTTAGTACTCTAATCTTCTGGTTTAAATACAGAGACTTTAACATAAAGTAACTACTTATTTTAAATTATGTGTGCTGCATCCATATTTTTAAATCAATTTAATATTACTTCCATTATATTAAGAAATCAATTAAATGTAAAATTTATTAATATTGAAGCAAGAAAAAAAAAGTTTCAAATTGTTAAGTGAGTATGTTCTCGCATTTCAGAAAACATTAAAGAATATTCAATTGCAATACTTTTGATATTTATATATTCCTTCAATCACTACGAATGTAAAATCAACACCTTAGAGAACGTATTTTAAAAACCATCACCCATTTGCGGTTTTTTGGCAAACTGCCTTATTTTGTTGGCTTAACATTTAAAGGAAATTAGGGGGATCAATGAATAGAAAAATGATATATTTCAATCAAAAACTGTTGACTTCTTCCTGTTGTCAGTATAGAAATAAAAACCATAAAAGATAAACGTCTCCACAATAATTCTCGTTTATGAACACGTTCAAATGCAAATTCGCACTTTTTTCGACGAAATATCGCTCCACCGATATCTATAGTATTTACAAGAAGTACGTTCTACTGGTTGTTAATCGATATTGGTATTACATTTGCGGAAATTAGAAAGAGAGTAATGTTGACGAGAGAAAACACTGTTCTTTTTTATATATCTAGAGCAAGCATCTACAAGCATTTTTCTAGGATGTAAGTGTTAGTATAAAGGTAAGTTTACAGTTCGCGAACTGTAAAGCGGCCTTAACAGCACCAACAGGTTGTGGTCAACCCTGTGCGTCAGTTCATGGTCGAAAACAGCAAAAGCTTTGTTCAGGGGGCTGAATTCATTTTTCTGTGTAAAAAGTACCTGATGGTCTCAAGGAAGTGTAGGAGAAGGAGATTAATTTTCTATTATTTAATGCCTAAATTACCTGCTCATCCCGTCATAGGACTTGAGTCCTAAATTTGTAAGTATGATGCTCATTTGGGATAATACATTGTCTTGAGATTACCATTGCACTTTGATCCCATTGAAATGATGTAGGCGTAGGTCAAATATTACGTCCGGCACAGTAGGTAATATAAGATTTAAAGTTCTAGATATGCCTCTGTTTATCCAACAAGGTTACGACAATGTTTCTGTAAACAATTGGCATTCAATGTTATGGAAACCATGATATACGAGTATAGAATGGCATCATTTTGAATGTGCTTTGCATATGTCTGATCACTGTTGATGTATGAAGGAAATTTTACAGCCCACTTCCTCCCTTCCCAACGGTCGACGTTGAGCCACACTTGTCCTCGGCATTCACAAGCCCGCTCTCACGGAGTAAATATTTCAGAATTGCTACTTGGACCACTTTTACCGATAATAATTGCACCCCATCCATGTTACATGCTTCATTTACTTTATATTTATAATATACAGAACTAAGTGCTACTTATTGTTTTCCATACTAGCGGTTGTGCAATAAACATGCCAATGTAGGATCAAGATATCCAAATAAATAAACTCCGGATAAAAATCAATACAATACAAAGATTTGCAACGTTCTAAAATAACATTTTAAAAAGAAATAAAAAAGGAATCTTATAATATCAATTAAAAATATACTCCTAAATGTTAAACAGAATAGAGATGTTTATAAGAAAACTTAATAAAAATAATCCGCAAAAAATTAAAAGTTTTTAAAATTAACTAAAACCGTTACTTTAATTAGTGAATTCCCGAACAAATCGCCTCTTTTTGTTCTGGCAATACCCCATAATGTAGCTTTCTTGTATGTACGTGCAAAAGTGTTTAAGTAGTTATATTACTGGCGTCAGCATAAATATATATTTTTTTTGGCGTAGGTCATTAAGGAGGTCATGCTATCGCGGTTCTCGTGCTTATACAAAATAATGCTTTTTGCAAAAAAAACAATTATGCAGCCTTTGCTGTGTAAGCACCAGAATTGTTTGTCATTACGTTTTGACAATTGGTGACACAACACGTGGAATCACACTTGCGTAGATATAAAAAGGGCCAATTTACCACCATTAATTCTTCTTACATTTAATTATTTTTATCCTTTTATTCGTAAGTATGTGTAAATTAACATTGTAGGAAAAAGAATTTAAAATAAAGAGAGAAAAAAAAAACAGAAAAACAAAATGAAATAGCCAAAAATTAATATTTTAAATGAAAAAGAAATAAATAAAAGGCCCAAGTGAGGAGATATAGCTGATAGCAGCGAAGACCTACATTCATCAATGCCGCTAGATTAGTACTGAACGTTTGTAGTATTTGGAACCTGGACTGTGGCCAGGAGTGAAGAAGGGCGGTGAATGTGGTTTTCCATTCTCACTGCAATGCGTTTGGCAACTAAGGCGAGTTTTTACGGATAGGTTTATTCCTCGATTATAAATGTTCACTGGTCAAATGTATGCATGGAAATATATGCATGGAAGACATGTGAAAATTAAACGAGATGCAAGATAAATCCAAAGAAAGTTGACATCATTCTTCATATATGCAGAACTATGGATGTATTCATAGAACATAACCATAATTCCTAAATATAAACAGTAAATTCCCAGTATTATCAACATAAAGGTTGCTAAGTTATTTAGGCCGACAATATATGAAGAATTAACTAACCTATATAATTTGGTAATGATTGCTGCGATCTCCATCTCTTTCCCGCACAGTGGATTACAAAATAGACTACTTGTTAATCTAAATATGTATAAACATGTTCGTGCAACTTTGTAACCGTGAAATTGTATAAAAACTAGTGTCGAAAATATTGAACTGAACTATAACATTTTCTATTTTATTTAGATATACAAGCTTTTCTTTTGCAACACTCTATACCGACGATACTTTTTCAAATTTTATCTGTATATTATATAAAGAAGCATACACAGTTAGATTTATAAACAGCAGTATAATAAAACAAGTAATCTTTAAGTAATAGACAGAAATACCAAACAATAAGACTGTAGCAAAAGCAAATTCACAAGTAGAATAAAATAATTTAAAAATCATTGTGAGATCTCTCTTTTAATAATGGTGAATAATGAAGCAAAAATCCCAATTTGTTATTGTAACTACACGAGTTACAACTAAAAATAGATGCGTTTAATCAATGAAAGCGTTAAAAATAGAGGCTCCATGAAGAAGCCACCGCCCGATTTTCAAGCGAGTAACTTTAACGTTCCTTTCCCTTCAATAGAGAATATGACATCACCCAAAACCAGTGATGCATGTCAAATACGGAATTCCATTGAGTTACATCCTTTGTTTGTCGATATACAAAAGGTAGATTACTATCAAATTACATTATGAAGGTGCTAATCGGCGTTAAAAGAAATTGAGCCGCATAAGTTCTATTTTCGGATTCTCAATGAAGCGAAGCATGTCAGTTATGACGATTTTCTGGCTTAGTTTAGTTTTTATGTAACAAAACTGAAACAGTTAATTCGGCTTAATTAACACCACTTCATTAGCATTAAACTTTTTTTGTTAGGTTTCGTGTTTTCTTAAATGTTACACTGTCGGGTCATTAATCATTATAATTGGGTAGGTATTTTTAACAGCTTATCAATGTTCGATTGCGTACTGCTATGGTTTGGCACCCCGGGTTTCGGAAATTTAAATGTGTATTTTTATTTATCCTAATCAGGCCTTGTCAAAAAATGATAGAGTTTCACAAGTTTTTGTTAAGAGTTTTGATTTAATTGTTTGCATAATTTTTTTTGGACAATTGTGTATATTTAATCTCATTTATTTGTACGTTTTGCGTACTCCCGTATTGTATAGTTTATTTGCTAGTTTTTCCTTAGCGTTGCGCTGTGCGTTGAACGCACGAGTTGTAAATTTCATATTTATGCGAATGTTACCTTGAGGCCCGGGAGAGTTATCAGATAGACGAGCCCGCGTATTGTTGCTTGGTTTTCGGATACCGTAAATGGTAATCTTTTCAGTTAAGATTCAGGTAAGACAGTAGTTCGTTGTAGTGTTTTAAAAAATCGTCTATCTAGTAATTCTTTTGTTAATTAGTATTATATATTTGTGCACATTACATGTAAGGCTTTTTAATAATATTCGTTTTAGAAGTAAGCGCGTTTAGAGTTTAAATTTTTCCGTTTTTTTTTGTAGTTATAATTTAATTTTAATTTTATCACCTCGGGGTAGGTGAAGTGAAGCTGTGAGCTTGTATTATATTTCATTGTTAATTTTGCTTGTTTTTTTTTACGTCATTTGAATTAAAATTTTTGTTTGCCTTGAATTTTTAAAACCACGTGGATTTTTTGTGGTACTAGAAAGTCCTTCTAGAACGAATTCACCATTTTGTTTGCTAAAGGATTTGCATTGTCCTTTTTTTTAAATTGTAGAATCATATGCAGGTTTGTTTTATGCCAGAATCTTATATTTATGGTTTTAATTTCCCCTGTAAATTGTATCAAATGTTTTTTTTTCTTTTTTTTTTAAAATAAACTTAATGATTGTATATCATTTTAAAATCACTAGTTCTTTTATTTTTGAATCTGCCATTTCAATTTTTGGGAATTTTAATGAAAGTCATTTTTGCAACCGCCCACTATTACTTTTTAATAAAGTTTCTTTGAGATTTAAGAATCTCTGGCGCCCTTTTAAATTCATTTTTGCTGAGCTAGCTAAATTAATTTTGTCATTTTTAATTTTCTCGTTACTTATATGCTTGGACCATCAGTTCACAGCAGTACATATATTAGTTTTCGTAGTTGAGAAATACAGTAACACAAGAAAATACATAAGCTGTTAACGCCCGTATAACCACTGATCGTGTTTCAATAATCTTTTTGTGTGCACCTATTCGCTTGTTAACAGAGTTGTTCCAGACAATATTCAATGGTTTGGATACGCAGGATTTTCGTTGGCTGTTCTCCAAGGAAGTTAACTCGTGATTAGGAACTGGTAAACGCTACTATTGAGAGAAGGTCTGTCTAACACGGTAACTAACTAATGGTGAAATGTTGGTATAACTTTGGTAATTTGCACATGATAGTTTCACCAACAGAAATTTATTTAATTAAATTTATAATATTAGTTTCTTTTTAATGTCTTTGATCATGCTGTCTTATTCATTGCGATTCGATTACCCCTGCTATAAATATTTTCTGTTTAATAGAATGTCAATTTCAAAATTCACTAAGGCGCCAATATGGTTTTCATAAAATAGAATAGAATATGATTTATTTATGTAAACATAATATGTATATAAGAAGTCACAGACATAGTAATATAAAAATTAGAGTAGTGACTAACTTATACAATGAAATGAACTTATTACGATAAAAGTGTAACCCAATCTGTTAATCTAATGCAAATAAGTTAGAAAGGCCTGATAGTCTTCTATTTTAATTTGTTTCAATAAAATGCGGGTTTGTTCTCCTCTCTCTTATCTCCCGTGTACAGCAGCATGTACTGTAGCGAAATTCGTGTATGGAATGGTGGGAAATTTGAATATAGACTAAATATACATAGTTGCCACAAAAAAAGGTAGACGCATTTATAAACTTAGAATATATGAAATCGAATACAATAGTATTCAATTCTTGTGACAGTTTATTTTAAGTTATTTTTAATTAAAGCTAAATTCAACCGATTTTTTTTTCGGTATTGGCTAGAACCGCATTGAAAACCTATGCATGCGGCTCGCGAGCAACAGTTAGCCAAGTATGCTATATACTTGCACTACGCATTTTTTTTCTGCCCAATCGCTTAATTGTTTAAGCCTTACAGTTTTGCCCGATTTTTCCATTTTTAAGAATATCTCCGAAATTATAACAGATTTTAAAAAACTTTTTTAACATAATTTGTAGCAGATTACATGGTCCAAGAGATGTCGTAAACTGTCTTCGCAAAAAGCTTATAATGTGGGAGGTAGTACCTCCTACCCCCTCTAACTTTTAAATAATTTCTCTTTTTCTTGTCTCTCTGCTTTTACGCAGGACACGATGGTGTGTAAAACAAATTTTGGGAAATAATAATAATAAAATAATAATTAATGATAGACAAGTGCTGTTGCCGTCTGCCGCATATTCCAAAAGCCTATTTTGCTGAACACCTTAATATTCCTTTGTTGTATAAAAAAAAATGCGAGTTATAGGGAATTAATAATAAAAAATGTGCTGCGTGAATTATCAAACCAAACGACGCATGTTCGTGCGTTTCGATCGAAACTCGTATACGCGCGAATTCTTTTGTTTACCGTTCGCGCACACAATCCACTATAAGATCTCTCTGGTGGCTGGGGAGGGATTTATTATTGAAGTCGGTGCGGTAACACATGCACGTGAGGAAAAAATATGTTTGTTTGCAGACTAGGCGCCTGAACAATACATGTGAAAATCTACTTTGAAGTTTACCCCAAGCTATTTATTTTTTTGACTTTGGATATTCAAACACACGTTACACACGTGAGCGCGTGAATGTTTTCGATAACAAAGCGGTGAGTTTTTGCGCGGAATATGCAACTGTATATTAAAGCAGCGGCTTTTATTAGTACATTGTAATACGAAGGAATTTACAAATCTATTCCCTATAGACTATGTTAAGTCAAAGCTTATAAAATAGTCAATTTTGTAATACATTAAGAATGCGGTATAACATATTTTGTTCCTATACCTATACATGAAAAATACGCGTGAAAAACTTTGTAGATAAGCACTACAGCAATGGACCTAGCTCGAAGATCAAGAAAGCTCTTCCTCCAACAAATGAATGAAAATGCATATTAATTTAGGTCTACATGCAGAAAAAAAATATGTATTTTTGTAGCATTTCCATTCATATATGTAAGTTAAAATGATTGCGTAAGTTTAAGGATGAATCAGCCAAGTTGCCCACGACTTCTGATAATTCCAGTTCAGCGAAGTAAATGTAGATTTCGCGTCGGTAAATTATAATATATAAATAAATTACATATTCTTTGCAAAGCGAATGTAAATGCCAGAATAATTTGCTGTAACAATGTAAGATTATTGACCGAAAAGCAGTTTTGCATTTGACTCATATATAATTTTGCCATTTAATACCAATAAATATAATCACCTTGAAATAACGCATAACACCTATCGCTTTCAGAGTCCATTGGTTACATATACTTTAAATTTTGATTCATAAGGGCCAATTTCCTTAGGCACCTAACTCTGGGTAATTGATTTAATTTCAGTGGTTTGAACCAATTATTGGTTGAATCCAAATATGTATCTTTTTATTTTAGGTGTTACATAAAATTGTGAAAGAATTGTAGTGTTTTTTTGTACTGCTTTCTCTATTCATTAATTTTCTTGAAAAAAACTATATAAAGCAGTCCTGCATGAATGAGACGGTTGTGCATCAAATATATATTTCACTTGCTTTCACGAGAATAATTGTGTAGCAATATGTCAACAATGTAAACATCTAAAAATTAAAATGTAACCTATTATAAAGAGCATTCGTGAACGAAGCTGCTTGCTTCTGCCTTTCCTTGAGCACCTTGAGCATTCGTTTCATCCATTCTCTGGTGTCGCCCTGCAATATTCACTCATAGCTAACAGCAAATGAAACTAAGTTCATTCCAAATATATACATATAAAACATACAAATATTTTACATGATCATTAATCCCTTTTCTCTTGCACTTTCGCATACATTTATTACAAGCATTTCCTATATTCTTCCTTATTATCATTTGAATTAAGCCATTCCAATCTAGTCTTAACCTTCTCTTCTAGTCTTGTTTAGCATTATGTGTTAAATCATTGTTTTTCATTATTTTGCCTTCCCTTTCTATTGTCTCTCCAGACGCTTCCTCTATGCACTCATTTATTGTTTTCCACCCTATGTCTCTATTTTCCTTTATTTCCTCTTTTTCTCCCATCAACATTTACAATTTCGTCGCAATTTGTCTTCAAAACTACTATTATGGCGATAATGAATTAATGAAATTTACATTCGCACAACAAAACATGGTGTGATGTACCAGTAAATAGCAAGTATCATATTTTAAATAAGGCTTACTTATTCTAGTAAATCTGATGTTAACGGTTTCAAGAATTGTGAAATAAGCAAATATAAGTTGTCAAAAATTGTATAGTAATGTGGAATAGATTTAGTTTAAATTACATGCGAAATATACACTAGAATAGTTTAATATCATCTTAGTTGGATTTTATTTAACTAACAAGTTATATATCATAATGACGAGATTAAAAAAAAACAACTTGTACACACAAGTAATTAAAACCAAATTTCTGGCTTTTATACAGTTACTGTTTGTGTATTTACCTACTCAAAATTATGACGCGTCTCTTTGGAGGAATAAAATAAAACCTTTTCTCCTTGTTAAAATTTACAATCCTATACATTCTTGTTTAATTTATATCCCATCAAAATTTATTGCATACACACAAGGCAGGAGAAAATGCACAAAAGTGGCATACAATTAAATTGAAGGGGAACGCATATTCCTATTACGTTAAAAATGAATACGAATTAAACATACACGGTTTTATTACGTAGCAGTAAAAATGAAATTAAATATATGTAGGGTATTTATATAGCCGGCCTTCCACATCATTATTATTTAACCTTATCTCCGTTTAATCAACTTTTCCGTCGTATAAAATGTGTGTATTTTCTTATGTCTAGAGATTTTACAATCGGCATTCACATAATTAAAAAAAAAAAGAAAAGAAATAAATATATTCACTACCGGTTTTCCAAACGAGATTCATATACACACGGAAGCAGTAAACTTTAAATGCTTTGAAAGAAAATATGGCTTATGTGAAACCAATTGGTTGAAAAGAGACAGTAAACGGTTTCTAGAATAGTATACGCTAAGGATTTTGCATTCCTTTTTAATCTAATATGGTGAGTGGTATCTTTGAAATAGACTAGATTTATTTTTAATGAGTATGGGGTCATACTGCTGCATATTTATGCTGCAAACGGAATTTGACATACATACGAAGAAAAGGAAAGTCGCATATACTACAAGGAGTATGTGTGTATGGAGAAGCTGTTCTCGTTTGCATACACGATAGAGCAGAATAATGTTTATTACATTACATCCTACATATGAACAAAAGAGTTTAAGCGTTTCGTAATAAATCTTAAGGAGTTGCTCTATCGTTTATTCATTAGGTATCGCATTGTACTTGCAGAAACGAATCTAGACAACCCTATTATTATTACGCAGTACGATATAACGAGACTAATAAGTAACTTTCTCGAAATTGTTTAATCATAAATAGCTGTAGTTGCTCGTTAGCTATTAGCTACGCATAGACATTGATGATGAAAATTTATTATGTGTGTACATAGGAAAAAAATGTATAATATGCAGTATATTAAAAATATAATAGTACATATTTTTTTATTAGTGACAAGCAAGAAAAATTATACTAGTGTGGATTGCTACAAGCAATCTGTTACTTCATAGCGTTAGTAGTTTGTAGCAGGTAATCAATATCAAATGAAGCTGCTAGTTGTAGCAGTTTTCTGACTAAACTATACTATACTATAACTAAGCAGGACAAGAAACTGTCATTAAAATTTATATATTATTATGTACATTATATGATTGGAAGAATCATCCTTGAAAATAGTATTTTTTTCTTTTGGAAAATTGTGCCGCATAATTAAACAAATTAAAATAGTCACCGAAATATAACGTGTAACTGCCAACTGTACAGTTTAGCACATGCGTCTGTGTCATGCAGTTTGAATATCTAGCATGCAAGTGATGGATGGCTGTTAAATGTGAACTTTTATTTTATGCTGTAAGTTAGTGTTGAAGTAGGATCTGTTTACGTTAATTATATATTGAAATTATCACTATTTAGTAGCTGTGCATTACATATTTATTGAGATAGGTGTTTGGGTGTAGTGCGACGTACTTGCAACTTAACCTCAATTTGACGCAATTGTTGGCAGCTATTCGGTGTGAAAATTATAGTGGACAATCTATAGCGCATTTATTTAAACTTTTCGCTAGTAGGTGGCATAGGCATAAGTACCAATTGTAAAAATGTGAATTTCAAAGATAATAATTGAAGCAGTTTTCGAGAAAATATCAAAAAACCAAAAATCGGAAGAGTAAACTCATTTTAGGGAAAAAGAAATCAAACAATGTCTAGAATATGTTGAAATAAATTGCACAATCCTCGCTCATCCTCTTAATTGATAGCTTATTAAACTGTGGAGTTCAATGTGTCAGTCTCTCAGATGAACGAGAATTGTGCAATTTATTTCAACATATTAAAGAATTTTGTGAGGATTTAGGCCATGTTTGATTTCTAATATTTGATTTCCTTTTTCTTGGTTTTTAGGTCTTTAATATTAAAACATGAATGAATACGACGACAACGTTTCGCTTTATTAAAAAGCTTTTTCAAGTAGATATATAAATAAATGTAGAAATTAAAACAAAATAATATATTCAAATCATAGTAAACACAACAATTTGTCATTTATTAAACAAAACTTTTTATTTACAATTTACAATTTCTACATTTATTTATATATCTACTTGAAAAAGCTTTTTAATAAAGCGAAACGTTGTCGTCGTATTCATTCATGTTTTAATATTAAAGACCTAAAAACCAAGAAAAAGGAAATCAAATATTATATATACATGGTCAAGATTTAAAGCTTTAAAATGTTTGATTTCTTTTTCCCCTATTATCAACTCGCGCAGAGTCAAATAGGATTTTATTTTGGGTTCAGATCGACATCTTTTCTAGTTCTAAAGATATCGTTGAAAATGTGTTTTAGGGGGTAACCTTAGGGCTATGTATCTCCCCTACAAGTGAATATCGGCAGCTAATAAAAATACGGGTCGATTATTTTGCCACAATTTTATCAAAATCTTAAGTGACCAGTTGGGTGTCTTTGCTTGTTCGTTCTCTATATCTGTTGGCTTTTATTGAAATAATATTTTTAGATTAAGTAGGTAATATGTTTATCTCCTTTGGACAGTTACAAAAGAAGTATTTCTTTGATTTAAGGAATCCTTTTCTTTTAGTGTAGTATTCCTCATTAACTAAGAATATTTCCAGGAAAAATACAACTCTAGCATAATTTGCCCTGGTAAAATTGCATCTGCAAACAAATCTTCCAAATGAAGTTGTGAAACACTAAATTAGATTTATACCAGTATGTGCTTTCATGAATTTTTAAATATTTTTTTTTCTTCTAAAAACTGTTTCTTTACTTAGAATGAAGTGTTGAATAGTAAACAGAAGCTTTTGTAACTTTGAGGATTTGTCATTTTCATTAATAATAATTAGTAAATTTTAAGGGATGTCGAACATGTTGGCGGATATAATTATTACGTCAGACCGATGCATTTCCAAACATTAGCTGGCACTTTTGTGCTAACGTTATCCGCCATTTTTAACGACATCAGAAGTTATGGGAGAAAAAATGACTATGATTATATAGGTGTAAGGGTTTGGTCTCAGTAACGACATTTTGAAGGATGTCAAAAATGTCGGCGACATAATTGCTACTGGAATCTCGTCTGATCTATTCGCGCTTTCAAATATTAGTGGAAATTTTATGCTAATATTATCGAGAATTTTTTAAGAAAATTGGAAGTTGCGAAAGAAAAAATAAATGTGATATTTTGTTCTAGTCATAATAACAATGCTAAAATCTTGGGGGATGTCAAAGATCTCAGCGGTCATAGTAACTATTGTCGTTAAAACGACGAACCTATTCACTTTTTGGCTTTGAGGCAATATTTCCCAATTGCTTTCACATAAAAACCTAACGATATGTTCTAATAACTTTCAACAACAGATATCTGAATAATACAGCTCGATTATACAACGTTCAATAATTAGTTATTTTAATATAATAAAAAAACCTTCCAACTTGGATTATTAGAGTAGCCGTACTAGGTTATACATGCTACTGACTAATTAATAAGTAGTAGTACAACAATTTGATATGAATATATAATACAAGTTATTATAATGTGTATACTATTAATTATTTTACCCCGTAAACTGGACTACTACTACTTGAAATTGGTAAAAGTATCAAATCCTGTTGTAATATTTTTAATATCAACAAACTGATTGTAATATGTATGCATCACAAGGCAATTACTTGCATCAGTAGCTGTATATATATAATGTTATTTCTTTAATCTTTCTTGTAAGCTAGACGTACTCCACTGTGCTGGAAATTTGTTCTGCATTCATTTATGTCTAGGCGCAGCAGGTAGTTAATAAATTATGTGTTAGTTAATGAAGCAATTTATTAAAGGAAAATAGTCGCAATCGGCTTAATAAGNTTTAGGTCTAATATTAAAACATGATGAATACGCGAAACGTTTCGCTTATTAAAAGCTTTTTCAGTAGATTACAATAAATGTAGAAATTGTAAATTATAAATAAAAATGCTTTTTAATAATGAAAAATTGTTGGTTACGATGATTTGAATATATTATTATGTTTAGTTAAAGATTGCATTTAAAATAGATGTGTGAGATTTGTTTATAAAATTTTAATTAAATAGTGCTTACAAATATTATTTAATTAAAAATTAAATTATATATTTTGGGAAATACTGTATATGGTTTGATCATTGCTGCACTTTTATGTTTATAAATTTGAATATTCAAGTTATTTACGCGTTTTTAAATTTGGTTTTTGTTTAAAATGTTACTTGTTAAATAAGGTGTTGATTTGAGTTATTATGTTTTTTTAAAGCTGTAAGATTTTTATTGTAATTTGTGTATTTTAATCTATTTTCCAAAAATGCTGGTTTCACTATAATAACAATTCAATTTGACAGTCTATTTTATAACTATGTGTGATGTTTTACTTTTTTCAATTTTTGATTTTAATTTTGATAGATTTGTTTTGTGTTGTTTGTGTTTTGATAGGACAATTTGAATTATATGGTTGAAAATTTGATTATTTTTTCGGATAATGTTTACATAGGATTTTTATGAATTTTGTAATTGGTATGAGTATTATTTATATTTTTTGTTGATTTATTATAAAAAGACAATTTTTGTTTGAATATTTGTTTATAAGAGATTGGGGATAATATTTTGTTATAGAATATTTTTTGCTTTGTTAATAGAGTGATCGAATAAAACTGGACTTGATAGATTAGATTGCTCTGTCAGCTAAACTTATAATAACATAACTTTTTTGAGATAAGGTTGTGAGACTTAAAAATTAGAAACGTCAACCATGTTGGTTTAGTATACCATTGAGTTAAAATTTGTTTATCATTGTTGATGAGGTTTGAGGTCTAAAAAGGTATGCTATTGTTTTCTTCGATTTCAATTGTAATTTTATTTGGATGAAGGATAAAATTTTAAGTAAAATGGTATATTTTTTTCTCTAACGCGGTTATGCAATCATCTACTATTTTTTGAAAAAATTATTTCGAAATTTATTTTATTAAAATTTTTTCTCATATATTCTAAAAAATTTGTCATGATACTAGAAAATTGTGAACCCATGTGCACATCAAAAATTTGTTTATAAATTTATTTTGTATTGGAATATGTTTGTGTTGTGTATTCACTCATTATGAATTCGTGATAGGTATGTGTGTAAAATTTTCAATAATTGCATTTTTATTATAATTGTTTTGCTAGGTTAATGGTGTATTGTGTATAGAGATACTACATCTAAGGATATTTTTAAATTTGGTTTTAATTTAATGTTGTCTATAATTTTTGATTGCCAGAATCTTTACATAGTAAAAGTTTTGAACGGATATTTTTAAGGAATGGCTAAAATTTTGATATTTATAAAAAGGATTTGTACATAGAACTATTGGTGTAAAGGTATTATTTATGTAATTTGGGTAACTACAATTTTGGAGTTTGTGATTGTGATTTATATGATTTAGATCGTTTTTCGTAAAAATGTAAGTAATTCCATTTTTTTATTAATTTTATTTTTTTTGAAAATATTAGTTGGATTATTTTAATTTCTTTATAATTGTATTGGCATTAATATTCGTTAATTTTGGTATAAATCTATGTATTCATTATTCTGTGCTGTTACTTTTATCTGTTTTAATATTTAATTGTGGATTGTTTTTAATATTTTTTGTTTGTTCGATTCTTGTTTAAATGTTTTATTTTCTTGTGTATGGATGTTTTTTATTTTAAATATATATTGTGTTTGTAATTTTGTTCTTATATTGTTTTATTTCATTTGGTAATTCAAGACTGAAAAAACATCTCTCCAAAAATTCCTTAATTTTAATTCTTAAGCATATCATATGTTAATAGCAGTCTTAAATGACAAAATTCGAAAAAAACCGTAAGTACTTTTCAAATTTAAATTATTAAATGTTTTAATTTAAAGATGCACACAACAGATAAATTAACATTTCAATAGAATATCTGTTACTTATAACAAAATTTGAACAGTTTGACAAGCAACACATACAAAAACACACATTTTTAGAATATTTTGAATTTTAAATATGAAGAACGTTTTACAACCATTACTCAAAACATTCCAAAAGAAAATACAACTACTAAAATACAGCAAAACAACTCAAAACACCAAAACCATTACAAAACAATAATTGGGTAACCAATATTTCAAATACAATAATACCTAATATGTTATAAAACTATCATTAGGACAAATTTTGCTTTAGATTATATAAACGATTCCTGTTAATATATAATAGCTATATGAATCTTCATTTCTGAATACAATGAAAATAAAAAAAATAAAACAAAAAATTAACACAATATAAAATTTAAAAAAAACAAATACATACAAAAGAAAAAAAAATAAAAAAGATCGAACAAACAAAAAAATTTATTAAAACATCCCAAATTATAATATTAAACAGATAAAAGAACAGAAGTAATAAGAATAAAATAGATTATGATACCAAAATTACGAACTATTAAGTGACAATACAACTTATAAAGAAATTAAAGTATCCACTATATTTTAAAAAAATAATGAATTAATAAAATGGAAATTATTAATTTATTACGAAAAACGATAAAATCATTAAATTACAATGCAAACTCAAAATTGTAGGTTAACAAATCATAAAATAATATACCTTTAGACAATAGTTTCTATGTCAAGTCCTTTTATAAATTATAAATTTTTAGCAAATTGCCTTAAAATATCGCATTCAAAATGATTATATTAAAGATCCTGGCAATAAGAATTTAAGAAACATTAAATTAAAACAAATTTTAAAATGATATTTGATGTAGTATCGCTATAAACAAAAACCCAAAACCTAGCAAAAAAAATTTACATAAAATGGCAATTAATTGAAATTTTCAAACAATATACGAATTCATTAATGCAGTAAATTAAAAAACAACATATTTCCATAAAAATAATTTTATAAACAAATTTTGGATGTGCAATGGTTCCCAATTTCTAGTATATTGCCAATTGTTTTAGAATTATGAGAAAATTTAAATAAAATAATTTCTAAATAATTTTTTCAAAGATATGTAGATGTTGCATACGCGTTAGAAGAAAAAATTACCAGTTTTACTGAAAATTTAATTCCTTTCATAAGATTAAAATGTACAATTGAAATGAAAAAAACAATAGATTACTTTTTAGACTCAAATCATCAAAATGATAAAAAATTTAACTCAAGGTATACACCAAATGGCTGGAGTTATTAATTTTAAGTCTTCACAACCTTTACTCAAAAGTTAGTGTTATTATAAATTTAGCTGACAGAGCAATAAAATTAAAGTCAGTTTTATCGATCAGATCTAGTAACAAGCAAAAAATATTCTAGAAAAATAATTATAAATTCTCTTATAAAAAATATTCAACAAAGAATTTTTCTTTTTAATATAAATAACAAAAATATAAATAATACAAAATTAAAATTCAAAAAAATTCTTATATAAATTTTCGAAAAAATAATAAATTTTCAAACATATATTAAAATTGCCTATCAAAACAAACAAACACAAACCAATCTATAAATTAAAATAAATTGAAAAAAGTAAAAATCACACATAGTTAAAAAAAGCTGTCAAATTGTAATGGTGTTATATAGGTGAACCTGCAATATTTGGAAATGAATAAAAGGACAAAATAAATAAAAATCTTACAGCTTTAAAAAACATGAAAAACTAAAATCGCACTTTGATTTAACAAAGTAACAATTTTACAAGAACAAAATTAAAAACGTAATATTTGAAATAATTCAATTTTAATAAAAAGGCAGTCAATGATAAACGATATACAATAGTTCACAAAATTTATAATTTAATTTTATAACTAAAAAATATTGTAAAGCTTTTAATTACAAATTTTAAAAACAATATCAAAACAGCTATTTTAAAATGCATTTAAATAAAATAATAATATATTAAATCATAGTAAAAACAACTTTGTCATTTATTAACAAAAACTTTTATTTACAATTTAAATTTTACATTTATTTATTATTATTGAAAGCTTTTTAATAAAGCGAAGAGTTGTCGTCTATTCATTCATGTTTTAATTTAAAGACCTAAAACAAAAAAAGAATCAAATAGTTTCAATAATGTTTTTATTTCTATGTTAAGCTTAATTAAACTACCATTAAACTTAAAGCTATCTAAAAGGGCTTACGATTTAGAGAAATGTTAGGTCGATTGTCTATTTCTAGGTAAGCCAAGAGAAGGACTTGCGACAATTTTATTGATGTCATAATTTTTTAGGTAAAATAAGAAAAAAAATATATCGCTTTAATTATATTGTTATTATTAGCTAATTTTTGACGAATAGGATGTAAAAATATGCAGTGCTTAATTAAAAGGTATGAACGATCAAATGCTCCATTCTTTTTTTGATTATCGGTCTTTTGAACTGTTGTATTCCTACAAAACATAAAGAATCTTGTGTCTTCCTTATAACAATGATCAGGTAGATATTAGAATTATCGTTCTTAGATTTTATTTCATTTTGGAAATGTATACTTTAACTGAGCATCAATATGAGTGTTGATTAATTATGGATTAAAATTTTTAAAAAGCAAAACTCCAATTAGATATTAAAATCAGTCAGATAAACATATTTATAAGAACGCTTTTTTAAATCAAATAATACCTATCCGTAGAGGTGTTCCTTAGGGAACTTTTGGGCCGTTTTTTTTTTGTTTATTATATATTTTCTTATGTATATATTTAGGTCTATTTATCGACGACAAAGTAACTTGGTAGACACACTCCAACGAACTTATCGGTAAACCTATCTTCTTATAGTCGTAGTATGTATGTTAAAATCCATTGTATATGACTAGTGAAAATGTGCATAAAGTAAAACGTCTTTAAATTCAAAAATGGTATTTGATATATTTTAAGACAACATGTTTCGGCTATGGCACGCCATCCTCAGGTCTTAAAAACGTCAAAATCACTTGAGTAAATTTAAGTCCGCACACAATAATGTTAGACGCATACGCATTGCGTGAATTGTATTGGAAGTTAAAATAAAAGTCTCCTGCAATATCTCTGATGCTCATCTGACAGTCAATCAATGTTTTGGAAGCTTGTTGAAGCAAGTTTGATGATGATTGATCAATAAAAAAAAATCAAGCTGTTTATAGTTAAGTACACAATTATTATTTTTTTTTTGACGAAATGATTTTCACAGAAGTTACGTACTTTTTGCTGGAGAATCGAATTTCGCAATAAAAACTGGAATTTTCCATTGTAGATTTGAAAATTGACACCAGCCCTATCCACTAGGAGTGAAGGTGACAGATTGAGATTGGGAATGGGCGTAAAATGGGCCGTTTCAAGATGCTCATCTGACAGTCAATCAATGTTTTGGAAGCTTGCTGGAGCAAGTTTGATGATTGATCAATAATCAAAAAAAAAGCTGTTTATAGTTAAGTACACAATTATTATTTTTTGACGAAACGATTTTCACACAAGTTACGTACCTTTTGCTGGAGAATCGAATTTAGCAATAAAAAATGGAGGTTTCCATTTCAGATTTGAAAGTTGACTCCAGCCCTACCCACTAGGAGTGAAAATAACAGATTGAGATTGGGAATAGGCGTAGAATGGGCCGTTTTAAGAAGAATAACTTGCATCTAGAAAGTTCTCTGGTCCGATGCACAGTTTTCGTGATATAGTGATGTCTCAAAATAAAAAAATACACAAACATTTTCAATTGTCATATAAAAATATAAGACGCCATAAAACATCGAATCCAAACTTGGTGGTCGGAAAAACGCCTAGAGAGAAGGTCACGATTTTCTGGCGGCGTGCATTTGCCCCTTCCTTCACGGATGCTGGCAACGAGAAGTAGAGGTAGGCGGCAGGTGGGGATTTCCTACTGGTAGGGGGACGGTGTGGCAGGGTATCGCGAAAGTGCAAACTCTCGTATCCGAAGGACGCACGATGTCAATAAACATCAACCTAATATTTTCGTTTCGGAAATGTCTGATGGCGTACTGGAAATATCGAGCTCTGTTTACTCTGTCGAAGTCCTTTATAACTAAACTAATTTAAAAGGAACGAAAAAGACAAAGGAAAATTCAACGACACACAAAATGGTGTCGCATACGATTTTGTTTCCCTTTCTCTGTCGCACAATGTGGCAAAATAATACGTTAACTGGCATTTAATCGGAAAATGAGTCCTCTAAAGGTACTATATATTATCGCCATTTCTTTACGTTACACGTGCATATATCTTCGCTCGTCACTAATCACGTGATTAGTACACTGTAAAAAAATACAGTAATTTTGCCATGGTAAATCAGGAATATTACATGTAATAACGTTGTGAATTTACACAATAAATCATGTAATTTTGTTTTTACATGTTTTTTCTAGGATATTTAACATGAAAAAGAAATTTTGGTAAAATTTATAGCTTTTTCATGTAAGTTTAAGATGTAACAAAAATTCAAAAGGAAAATACAGGAAAAAACATGTACAATTTTGTATTTACTCTCAAAATTTACTTAAAAGTGTAAAATTGACATTTTTTTTGGGGTATTTAGTGCACTTTAAAAGTAATTTTATTAGTGAACTATTAATTTTGCTGTAAAAATATGAGGATCATTTATATTTATTTGTTTTTACTTGAATTTTCGGGTAAAACTATAGATATCATGGAAAATACGAATTTATACGCCGCAAAGTGATTGGTTATTGGATTACTTTATCTGTGCGCGTAGGTAATTTCTATTCGTATGTACGACTTCTTATTGGCTCAATGATGTCACGTACGTCACAAACAATCGTAGGTTTCGCGTAAGCGTGTTAATTCTTGATCCCTGGTTGAGCGATTCAGTATGACCTATTAGGTGCTATAAAAGAATTATGTAAGTTGCTTGCTGTCTTTATAAAAATACATATGAAAATTACTACAATGTTCGGTAAATATAGAGTTCATATAAATCTTACATACGAATTTTACAGTACAATCTTTGAAAACACAAAGCATGTGAAATTTACTAGATGGTAGAAATTTTACCTTATGAAGCAAATTTACCTATAAAATTGTAGGCAACTTTGTTACCAACGATTTTACATGTAATTTTACTGCAACTTTTTTTACAGTGTAGACATTATCCTTTTTTCTTGTTCTACAAATACTTACTTATAGGCATCCTATAATGAGACTGGTTTAGGGGAACCGACAATATCTTCTAATAACTTTGCTGCAACTTGCTCATCAGAAGATTTTAAACTTATTTTAGTTGCATATGCCAGTTGTGACAGTGAAGTATTCCTAAATTGTCAGCTTTTAGGCGTTTACTGCTCTCTGAAGACTGTTCAAATGCAATCTCTGGCCGACCGCGTGGTTGGAGCTTGTCAGAGGTAACCAATATTTTAAAACTGGAGCCAATCTTGATTTTTAGACAAAAATCTTGTTTCTATCCTGTTGACTTCTAGCAATTTATTTTTAAAACGTGGCTAATGTATGAAATTTTTTGATAATGCTCTTGTAAACATTCCTTGGGGCAAGCAATATGTTTTTTTTTTTTTCAGGTAATCCTTTAAGTAACTAAACTGTTGATCCAACTTTTTGTATTCTGGCTGATTTTTAGACAAAAATCTTGTTTCTATCCTGTTGACTTCTAGCAATTTATTTTTAAAACGTGGCTAATGTATGAAATTTTTTGATAATGCTCTTGTAAACATTCCTTGGGGCAAGCAATATGTTTTTTTTTTTTCAGGTAATCCTTTAAGTAACTAAACTGTTGATCCAACTTTTTGTATTCTGGCTCCCTCATTATTTGATATGAAGCCATTCTTGTCAGAAATAAATCGTTTGAATCGAACTCTAAAACACGCAATAAACATACAAATACGTTAACAATTTACCAATAAGTTATTGATAAAATGCAATACTATAATATTGCATTTTATATAACATTAAAACGAGTACTTACAGATGTGTAAAACATCCAAAAGTATTGGTAAGGAGTAACATTTTTGCTACAATCATATATAAAAATCTAAATGAAGAAGTACCTAATATTTAGCGTAAAACACAAATATAAGCATAGAAATTTGAAATTATCAAATGTATATAATATATACTTGAAGATAAGGACTCCAAATGAAGCAAAATTGTAGTCACTTTTTGTAAAAATAAGTATGTATATCCCTAAATTAAATCGGATAATGTTTTTCGAAAAGATACATTAATAAACACATACCGACGCGATTTTAAGGAATTCAGAAGTAATGGGGAGTACACTGTAAAAAAAGTTGCAGTAAAATTACATGTAAAATCGTTGGTAACAAAGTTGCCTACAATTTTACAGGTAAATTTACTTCATAAGGTAAAATTTCTATCATCTAGTAAATTTCACATGCTGATGTGTTTTTAAAAGATTGTACCGTAAAATTCGTATGTAATATTTATATGAACTCTATATTTACCGAACACTGAAGTAATTTTCATATGTATTTTTATAAAGAGAGCAAGCAACTTACCTAATTCTTTTATAGCACCTAATAGGTCATACTGAATTGCTCAATCAGGGATCAAGAATGAACGCGCTTAACGCGAACCTACGATTGTTTTGTGACGTACATGGATATATTGAGCCAATAATAAGTTCGACAAACTAATAGAATACCTACGCGCACAGATAAATAATCCAATTAACCAATTCATTGCGGCGTATGAATTTCGTATTTTCCATGATATCTATAGTTTTACCCCAAAATTCAAGTAAAAACACAATAAATATTAAAGATCCTCATATTTTTACAGCAAAATTAGATAAGTTCACTAAATAAAATTACTTTTAAAGTGCACTAATATACCCAAAGAGAAATGTCAATTTTACACTTTTAAGTAAATTTTGAGAGTAAATACAAATTGTACATGTTTTTTCCTGTATTTTCCTTTTGAATTTTTGTTACATCTTAAACTTACATGAAAAAGCTATAAATTTTACCAAAATTTCTTTTTCCATGTTAAATAAATATAGAAAAAACATGTAAAACAAAATGTACATGATTTATTGTGGTAAATTCACAACGTTATTGTACATGTAATATTCCTGATTTACCATGGCAAAATTACTGTAATTTTTTACAGTGTAGAGAGGCAGCCCTTGTAACCATGGTGAAGATTAAACTCAGTACGCACCAGTACAATATCATAAGAGCTAAAGTTCCTGACAAGTTACCGTCATACAACAAATTGCAACTTGCTAAAAAGTTATGTTACCCAAGAAAAGAAGATATCGCAATTACTTCAACTTTCGCAGAAGTAACATTGCAAACTCTCTTAATAAACGTGCAAAAAAATGGAGCTTTGACGGAAGCTCAGATAAACAGAGCTTAGTGAGAATGGATGCAGACGATTTTCTAGTGTGTTTATTTGCTCAGTTGTACTTATATAAATGGGAATTGGTAAACCCCGATGGTCAAAATGTGATTTGAAAAAATCTACATCTTCTTTCAGGTACTACCATCCAATTAAAATCCACTTCTTGAAAGAAACTACGGAAGTTGCTATTACCAAGAGAAGTAGTATAGAGGAACAAATACAAAACTTTCGAAGTACATTGGTTATGTTTAGAGAAAGGGCTATAAAAGGGTTACACAAACTTTGTTTTACAATGGTGGATGGAAAAAATTGTAATTCTTTGTCTGAGATCAGTTCTATGCAGAAATGTTACATTTTTTGGAGCTACTTCTAAAGATTTTAACTACCTTACGAATTTTTCAGAATCAATTATACTCTTAAATTTAGAATTTATACAAAAAAATTGAAAAGTAATGAAGATGTATTTAATTTGATGCTAATTACTTCAAATCCTATTATAATGAACTGTAGTCAACTTCCTAAAAAAGTCTACTATTTTCCCACAGAAGTGTTGCAATAAAGTTAAAAACAATGCAGATAGTAACGTAAAAATTATTCTAAAAAAGGAAATATTCTTAATGAAACAAACAATTATCAAGAAATAAGCAAGAGAAAATTAAATTCAACAAATAACTAAAAGCTTCAACTTTGACTAAAACTAACTTCGTCTAAACTGTAAAGTAAACGCGAAAGTAATAACTTCTTAAAGTCCTTTCTTAAATAATAAAGATGCAAGCAGGCAA
Source organism: Protaetia brevitarsis (assembly GCA_004143645.1). NCBI lineage: Eukaryota > Metazoa > Arthropoda > Insecta > Coleoptera > Scarabaeidae > Protaetia > Protaetia brevitarsis. The sequence goes on along the minus strand of RXPK01000194.1, from coordinate 81,113 downwards.
ATTATTATGAACTTTTATACCTAATTTCTTAGAACTGAGGTTAGTTATTGTAGTACTGGAAACAGGAATATGCACTTAATTTTTAATTTGAGTATTGTAGTCATGGATATCTGGATTTAAGATACTTTATGTCAAATTTTTAGATATGCAAGTTTACTAACCGACTGAAAACGGTCTTAATACTCTGGTCGATACCACAGTAAAGTGATCTCTGTAAATGCTTAGTGTTGGTGCTTTTTTTTAAATCAAGGTTCCTACTGAAGCACACACAAACAAAAATGCAGTATTGTCTGGTGAATTAAACTTGCAGCAAAATACAACGGCAACAAATATGCTTCCGATATTTGTAATCGTAAACATTTGCTATGTGTTTTCTCTGCTAGACTCTCACAGTGATCGTTCCAGAGCAAGATAGATTCAAATGTTACACCTAGAAGTTTGATCAAATCACAGACAATTAAATTTATTTCTAAATTTAATGGGGAGATATTTCTTTGAAAAATCGTATATATTTTTTTTCTAAACTTAAAGATAATTTATTCTCTGAAAGAGATTTGAAGTAAATTATCCTTCAAAATCTTATTTCGTTCTTTTTAAGCATCTTGGACTATTAACTTTGAGATCTCATTTACATAAATAATTGACTACACATCAGATAGATTTAAAATAATGTCATCTAGGTGAAGATAATAATAAAATAAGCCCGAGAACCGATCCTTGACAAACACTATTCTGACTGAGCAACCTGTGTGACTTGATCACAGTTAAACTCACTGTTGGGTTTTGTATTTTTCAGTTTTACTATTTATAATTCATCCTTCAAGTATTATGTGAACCATTACGCAGACCTGTCATAAATACCATACTTTTCCAGCTTACTTTAAAGTTTTTTGTGCTGCACCCTGTCAAATGCCTTTTGTAGATGACAGAATGCTCCGAATTCTATTTTCTGCTTCTCAATACCTTGCATAGTGTTATAAAATGTAATGAACTCAGTTGCTGTAGACCTGTCTTTACGGAAACTACGTTGATTGTCCATAATAATATTATACTTATTCAAAGAAAAAGTTAAGTGAGATTTGCAAAATGGAAAGGAAAAGCAAATTTACCTTTAATGCATATCAATTCAAATATGTTAGTTCTCTTCTTACTCGGAGAAAAATAGATATTACAATTTATTATAAATATAATCAATAGTATTAAACTCGGGAAAAAGAATATATACTGTACAGACCAAATCATGAATTTTGTAGTTACGTCATATTTGCTTATGACGTATGCAGCGTCTGAAACAAAATCAGGCACACCAACATTGTTTACAATGAACTGTACGAAATGATAATTGTCAAATTTAATGAGGTTATACGCAGTTTTAAATAGATTTTCTTTTATAACTGAAGGATTGGTTCAGTTTTTAGTCAACGTTGCGTTTTAAAACAATCATGAGTAATGCAACTAATAGGATTCTAAATAGTGAACTTTCCTATTGACAATGCTTTCGTGATCAGGCTAAGCTTATTAATAAATGTGTTCTCAATGAATAATGTATTACCGCAAATGTAGTTCTCATATCAAAAACCTATTTGGCAAATCAAAATGTAGAAAATATTCAAGCAACATAAAAGTATTTAGTTTAATATACGTTACCAATGATTAATTAAACGAAAGATGATGTTTTCATTTTATCTAGCAACATAATATCTATACAATGGTATATACAAAACATAATATTGCAGTAAATTAAATTAAAATATATCAATATTGAAAGAAAAGAATAGTGAAATTAAAAATATATTTAATTTGTGTTTTCGCTCTCATCTTCTGATCCGCAATTAACTGTCAGAACAAAGTCATGTTTGCCTCACATTCGTACCACTCTTTAATTATTTTCCCTGTGTGATTTATGCAATTTTGCCAGGTATCTGGTGTACAGCTGTCCAAACTTTCTTGCCACATTCCAATACTTGTTTATCGCCATAACCATTACGACAATATGTTATTATAATATCCTTTCGCATGTGCCCATATAAATTCGATAGCATTGAAATCGCAGTGATACAGAGGAAGTCTTGAAACTTATGCCCATGTGCTTGAAGTAATTCATCAATAACATAAACCTTAACCATAAATTACTTTACAAACATCCATTTTATTTCTCTCTGACACATCACATGTTTTGGGCATCAATCATGGCTTGTACAGGAACAGCAGATGTAGCTTCCTTCTTGCGCTTTGTGTTGTAGATGATACCCATAGAAATGCCCAAAGCATTCGCAACTCTCTAAACAATTGTATGTAAGGTTTAATTTAATAATAACCAATTACATTTACCTCATGGACCGCATCAACGGATATTAGAGGACTCCATTTCGCTTTTCCTCCTCGAAATACACTAGTAAACGACTGACCAACTCTTGGCAACAAGAACTAAGTCGTTTAACCGGGTATCTTGAACTGTAACCTAAAAAATGTTTTAAGTCTTTGTATGTTCCTTTAACACCTCTAAACTTACACAAACTAAACGATTTACCTTCACTATAGCTCTGAAAAGAACTTTTGGTAAAAGAAATATAGAAGTAAATAAAAATTTAAACCTAAAGAATGGTCAATAAACAGTAAAAAGCAGATGTCAAATGTCAACGAAGCCGTGGTTGCATGCACTGAAGTAAACATTATGAAAGGTCTTATTTACGCATTGCTCGACCGTATTCTATCTCACTTTAACTAGTTTGTTGATTCTTAATAAAATATGGACGTATAGCTTAAGTAGCTACGACTTATGTTATATACTTCTATCTCGCTTGTCTATATGAATGCTTCCAATTTTTTGAAACTACGCTTGTCTTTACTTTACCGACCTGTTAATGACGTAACTACAAACATTCATGACTTCGTCTGTACTAGAAAAAATATACAATCTAATATAATTATAATATAAGTAATTATAAAGTTTGCTGTCACTATTTTCATTATGTATTTTTCTCAGGGTATAATTTTCGTTCAATGTAGCAAATTCTGAGAAAAGTTCCAGCTCCATCTTAACGTGAATGCACTGAGCGTTTCACTAATTTAAGATCCGATCATGCCGACAATTTACGACCTTCAAACTATTTCGCGCCTGGCGCTATTGATTTGCCAATCTCCGCGAAGAATTCGCCACAGGAAAATCGGTAATCCCTAGCGTGGCGCTCAAGACCCATTGTAAATTCACCGCGAGCTGTCAACACAAATTACTCCTGAATTTCCAATAATTAAGTCGGAATCTCAATAGTCGATATTTTATACGGCGAAAGTCGGTGGCAGGTTGTTCTTGAGGAAATTTATACGTCGGGATATCGTCCTGTCGAAAACGAAGAGAAAATTCATGTTTGAACCTGCTTTGGAATTGAGAAAATGTATAAATTGGAATATAATCGATAATTCGGCAATAAATTCTTGATAGAATCTAACACACTAACTGTTTGGTAGAATCTAACTGTTTCTGTGAACTTATATCTTGCTGTTAGTGCAATAAAATAATTATATATTATGATTTATTTAATTACTTTTCAAAATAGTAGATGCCACAACTTGTGATATAACAAGCAGTGGTATGGCTGATTGCACGCCAAAAGAACTGTACTAATTACGTAATGGATTTACGTGTCACGTTCCGTTTTCAATTAAATGTGAACGGTGGATAGTTGAGATAAATTGGAAATTAGATTTCGAAAACGTTCCAATCCAGCATCAAAACTTATTCGCCGTTGGAAAATCGGTGTTCTTTGTGAAAGTTTAATTAAAATGCCAATCTAATAGCGTTGAAAAAAGTCCACTACAATGCCATCCGGATAGGAGTGTTGAAAGCCAGGAAACACAAATAAAGCGCGCAGAAATTGCCATTTTAATGTAGACGGGTACAAGCTCTCTTTAGTTTGCTTTAATATCTTATAATCTTCACTTGCGTGTTCCTGTATGGCGAGGAAAACGAGAAGATAGTTCAGAAGGGAAGTGCAGAAGACTGTTGCTGTGTAAAACATCAGGTTTCTCCGACACACACACACAAAGCCAGATAATATACTGAGAGAAATGGAAAGGTTGTTTGCACATTTTTTTTCTGGTGCTAAATTTTAAGTATTGATCTAACCATTCATCGTTCAAATGAGTGGAAAATAATGCTAAACTAGAATATTATAAAAGGTTTAGCACAAAATCTCATACGATTTAACACAGAGGCCCAAATTTACATTTTATTTCCACTGCTGAAAAATTTCTTGTGAAAGTGTCATTAACGCAGTTGCCTACGTTTTTACCAGTGGCGGCTCGTGAGTTATGAAAGAGAGTGGGCACAAAATGAGAACTTGCCTATTTTTTGTACATAAAATCCATTCTCCTATTTTTCATGCAGACGTCTATGGTTTTGTTGTAAAAATGCGTTCAGTCGATCTTCTGAAATTGTGCTTCTCAGAAAAGTTTTAATGCGTTTGAGAGAACAAAAACATCGTTCACATTCTGCTGTCGACATGGGGGTTGTACAAATAATATCCAACAGTTTGTATGTTTCCGTCAAAACTTTTTTTTAGGTTGTTGTCTGTTATAAACACTAAAAGTGGCAGAACACCACCTGTACCTAGTCACACATGTCCATTGCGCTCATAAATTACTGAAAGGTCACTTTTCAATTTTACATTGTCCTACATAGGATAAGATTTCACAGTTCTTTATACACATAATTAACCGACGCAAAATATGACGATTTTTTCCACATCTTCGTTGTATTGTTTAAGTGCGTTGATATTATGGACATTTCATGATTATCTTTTAAGAATGTAATATCTCACTTATAGGGATAATGGAGTACTGTCTAGTATTGCAAAAAAGAATTGTATTTTAAAATTATCTTTGGCAATAATTGAAAGCTCATCGTCCCTTCATAATCAAACATTCTTTCCTTTTTCTCTTGCAAATATGGAAAAACTGGATTACACCTAAAATATCTGCCATCGTCTTTACTTAATTAATAATGTTTTCAAAAGTTTGGTCGGTTATTATAATCATTTAATTCATAAGTATTTTGTTCAACATATTCTAAAACAATATTTATGTTAAATGACGGTTTTGCGTCATTTTACTGATTATATGTTTTCTTAAAAGAATAGTTTTGCCAGTGTAATATATATATGCAATAGAATGAGAGAAATGATTCTTTTAAATAGCGACAAAGAAATATGTCCTTGTTTTAAATAATCTTTTCTCTCTGCGTACGACTTTATGCATGACACAAACCGCTCTTGTGCGATGCACAACCTGAGCATCGGCACGTGGCGGCCCTGTCACCGATCACAACAATCGACACGCCAAACTAATGACTTTCATTCTCAACTTTTTTACGTATAATATTCTAGGTTTACGATACTAAATTGCCGCAAATTTTTACTATGCAGGTGGGCAGTCTAGTTTTAACCGCCATCTACCTGTTTGAGTAGGTAATGCTGGGGAGAAAATATAAATTCAGATTCCTATTTTAAATAAAATAACAATAGCTCCTTTCATCTACGTGTATGATCAAAATAACATTTTAAATGTAAATTTAGCAATAAAACGCATTGCTCGTATTGAAAAAGAAATACAGTAATTTAACTGATAATTTTCCTCCACTATACAGGATGTATCAGATATAGAGGTAAATATAATAATATGTAGCAGCTGTAATCATATACGATCAAAAAGTCTTAATGCATAGGGGGTCTATCTGTAAGCATTAACGAGAAAAAAATATTTTATAAATGCCGTGGGCTAGAGCCGCACCTGTACCCAACCTAAATGCTGTCCCGAGTATACCCCCACATACTACTATCATTCAGCCATTACCGCTGTTAGTTTTGTGTGGATCGCCGCTTGGAGTGCAAGCCACTTCGAACATTTTATTTAAATTCTTGCCGTCTCGAAAAAACGATCCTTTTCAGGACCATCATGATTTCATATAAAGAAAATCGAAGCTTGATGCATCGGCAAAAGCGCGGGAATGTATAGATTCATTTTCGCGCGACATCGTAGTAAAAAGACGTGTTTGCAAATTTTCTGTATCTATTTATTTCTGTGTAATTCGATTCAATTCATTTTGCGTTATTTGATTAAATAAATCCAAAAGAAATACCGTTTATTAACAACTCTCGATTCGACAAAGCAAAAGAAAAATATTTACGTTTTTTGTAACTACTGAAGTCGCATATCCGGTGAAACTCGAACGTCTTATCAGGATATTAAAAATAATACTTTGTAGACTTACGTAGAATGCTCTTAACAAACAAGGAATGTTTATTTTATAAAAAGAAGAAATTTAAAATGCCTCAGTTTTGCTATTTTTACAAGAGCACACTGGCCGATTGGCCTTTATTTATTCAGAATGACGTTAAATGGACTTACGGCATACCATTAAGAATAATACTAAATGAGTGCAATATATTTATACATAATACCACGTTTAGCGGGTGCATAACATGACGTTTCTTTGCATCAGGCCCGGACTAAGGAATTTTTGGCTTTAAATTTTACTTTGTTTTTATTCTTTAATGATGAAATCCGGTTTCGGTGGGTTTGTGCTTTATATGTCGTGCAGTTAACACCCAAGCAAAATTTACTTTTTTATTTGATACACCCTGTATAGTACTAGTAACAGCAAACTTTATAATACACGGTATGTAACCCCACATAACTCTTCTAATAACTTTATCCTCACTTATTCCACGGTTTATATTTAACGAATGTTCGATCACGTCAAAACCAAGTGCGTATACGTTATTACGTCAAAACAAGTCGTAACATTTCCTTCCATTCTACATCGAAATCGTCTGAACACGTGAGCACTAGACACCAATCATTCGCAACGGAACGACGCCGACGCCCGGCAAGTTTAGACAACAAGTATAATTGGCGTGATGAACTTTCCGTCCGCGCGAATACACATAGAAATGGTAATTTTATGGGCGCGTCTGAATTGTGCAAGTAAAAGTAGCGCGCTGGGCGTACGAACTAGCGACCCCGCAGAGACGTTCGTATAATTACTGTGATTTATGTGGCGATATCTCTCCGGGATTATGTATCGTATCCTATTGTGTGTATAGATATACGCACCACGATACTAACACAAATGTAAAAGCGCTCTTTCGGTTCTCTATAATGCCCACTTACCTACTAAATTTACGTTTCTTTGTTTTTGTGTGTCGGTTATTAAAATTTTAGTTATGCGCAGTATCAAGCAGAAGCGGTATTTAATGAAATTACTGGGGAGATTTATGAAAAATTATCTAATTTAGATACACAACTTATCTTTTGAGCACTACAAGATAAATGAGACAGCTTTTATTACTGCTTTTACAGAAAAAATGTATTTTTACTTTAATTCTCATTCGTGTGCAAAGGAAAATTCAAAAAACACCGACATATTTATTTTCATTAAAACGGCAGTTAAGCAGTATGTTAATGGTATATTTAATTACAGCTATAGTTTCGGTGAAACCTTCGCCTTCTTCAGGAAATACTAATTACTGTGCCAAGCATGTACACCCTCCGGAAACATGGACATCTTTATAAACAAGCTCGATAATCTCTCTTTTGTGCTATGGACGATTTTTGAACAACTCTTTTGTTTCGAAGATACCGGGCGAACAATATTTGCGACAGTAACAACATTTTACTATCAAAAACTACATGTAAAGTTGCTCAATCTACAATAAATGTTCGAAATGGCTTCCTTCAGGACGCAAGCATTCAATCTTCTCGTCATTGACTGTCGAACTCTTTCGAACTGTAACTGTAATGGAAAGGGAATGTAATTGTTGTATATTGTGTTGCCTAATATTGAATATTGCTATGTGCTCGCGGAGTTATCAATAAAGCGCTCTCTTGTACGTTATCTCTGGTCGAGATCGGTCGTTTTACTTCTCTCATCCAAGCTATTCGCTATGCATCATGGCGCAGTCAGTTAAAACGCGAAGAAATAGATATATTTAAATTTATTAGAAAAGTTATACTTCTAATGTGAAAGTAGCTGCAAAATAGAAGTTTTGTGTAAATAAGCGAGTTAAAGTATTTTAAATTATTAAAAGTATAGCGAAAATAGCAAGAAAAGCGAAGTTTTTTTTAAATCTTTGTCCAGCTTATAACAAAAAATGCTACAATTGTTCGGGTCTACACCACTTTGCAAGTGCATGCAAAAGTAAGAAAATTAAATCAATTAATATTAATGATGATTTTGTTGATACTGATGATGGTGATGATTTCAATAAATTTTATGTACATTCTGTTAAAGATTTTAATTGTAATTCTAATTTTAGGAATAAATGGGTAGAAAAGGTCAGGATAGGTGATGTGCTTGTCGAGTTCAAATTGGATACTGGTGCTGAATGTAACATTCTGCCTGTGGACGTGTATAGGAAAATAGATAGGAAACTAAGAATGAATCCGACCAACATTGTTTTGGAAGCTTACGGTGGAGAGAAGTTAAAACCCCTAGGTATTACTTATTTAGAATGTTCGTATAGGAATGAACTATGTGTTGAGCCTTTTGTTATATTGTCAGATAAGAGAATACCAATTTTAGGTAGGGATAGTTGTGTTAACTTAAATTTAGTTAAAAGGGTTGAAAGTATTAAGAAGGGAAATGATAAAGATAGGTTTATACAAAAGAATATTGATTGTTTTACTGGAATAGGTAAATTTGCGAAGCAATATAAGATTAGATTAGTAGATAATTATAAACCTGTAATTAAACCTCCTAGACGAGTCCCTCTGAAAGTTAAAAACAAGTTAGGTAATGTTTTAAAAGAATTAGAAAGTAATGATATTATAGAAAAGATTGATAGGCTCAATAATTTTGTAATTGTTGAGAAAAAAAATGGAAGCCTGCGTATTTGTTTAAGTCCTTTAGAGTTAAATAAATATTTAATTTCTGAACCTTTCATGATGCCGACCTTGGAGGAAATGTCTCAAACATTAAATGGCATGAAATACTTTACGGTATTAGATTATAATTGTGGGTTTTGGAATATCGAGTTGGATAACGAAAGTAAGTTGTTGACTTGTTTTTCTGACCCTCAGGGTAATATTTATCAGTTTAAGAGACTTCCTTTTGGTTTGTCAATTGCACCACAAGTATTTATGAAATACAACCATGAGCATTTTGGTGATTTACCAGGTATCACTATATATCAAGACGATTTATTGATAATGGGTAGCACATTAGAGGAGCATGATGCTAATTTACAAAGGGTTATGGAGCGTGCTCGTCAGGTAAATGTAAAGTTTAATCGTAGTAAAGTTCAGTACAGACTTAGGGAAGTAAAATATTTGGGGCATATTTTCTCGGATAACGGTATGGAATTAGATAAAGAGCGATTAAAAGCATTGGAGAAAATTGATTTTCCAAAAAATAAAAAAGAATTAATGAAATTACTTGGTGTAATTAATTATATGAGAAGCTTTATTAGCAACTCTCTGCATTAACAGCTCCTTTAAGAGCTTGTTAAAAAAGGATGCAATTTTTTGTTGGACTGACAGTCACACTAAGCAGTTAATGACATTAAAGATCCATTAAAAAAGCTCCAATTTTGCAAGCTTTTGATCCAATAAGAGAATTGTAGTAGAAAGCGATAGCAGTCAAAATGGTTTGGGTTGTTGCTTGTTACAAGATAAAAAGCCGGTTGCGTTTGCTTCACGCGCGCTCTCCGAAGCAGAAACTCGTTATGCGATGGTAGAGAAAGAATTTTTGGGGTTAACTTTTGCATGTAAAGAAATTTCATAATTACTATATTCACGCAAAATCAAAATGAAAACCGATCATAAACCATTAGTTGCGATCATGTCAAAGGAAATACATAAAATTCCATCGGGGAAATTACAACGAATGAGATTAAAGTTATTAAATTATGATATTGATTTGGAATACGTTCCTGGAAAATACATGAATCTGTCAGATTATCTATCTAGACAATTTTCTGGAAACGGTAATAGTGAGGAAGATACTGAGTTCACAGATGTAATTCAAGTATAAATGTCAGCAATGAAAAAATTCAAATCTTTCAAAGAGAAACTAAAATGATACATTTTTAAGTTATTTGCTTCTATACTGTAAAACTGGTTGGCCAAATAGTAAACTAAAGTAAAAGACGAAGTGAGATTCTATTATAAATTCAAGAACGATATATTTGTGGATAATGATATTTTGTTTCTTAATGATCGTATCATAGTTCCGCATTCTTTAAGATATGAAATGTTGAATCTTCTTCACGAGGTGCATTTGGGTATCTCTAAAACCAAATCACGTGCTCGTGAATTGATATATTGGCCTGGAATGGATAGTCAAATTGAAAGTTTTGTTAGTAAATGTGAATTGTGTCAGATGCATCAGTATAAAATGTTAAAGAACCATTAATTGCTCAAGATATACCTATGTTAGCATTTAGTAAGGTAGCCTGTGATATTTTGGAGTTACGTGGCAAGTGCTATTTAGTATTGATAGACTATTTTTCAAAGTGGATTGAATTGTTACCCCTACAGAACAAATCATCTCGAGAAATCACTAAATCGTGGTTGGAGATATTTTCTAGATTTGGTATTCAAAAACTGTCATCTGTGACAATGTTCTTTTAATTCTTATGAATGTAAGCAATTTGCTAATAATTACAATTTTGAAATTATTACTTCTAGTCCCAATTATCCGAAAGGACACGGTTTAGCAGAAAAGCAGTTCATATATGTAAAATATTCTTAAGAAATCAACTAATAAACAGCACGTTTTACTAAGTTTGTTGGAAATATCGTAATTCGAAAAATCAAGGATTTAAGTTTCACTCCTAGCCAGTTGTTACAAAACCGGAGATGCAGAACAAAGTTACCTATTGCAGACTCATTATTGAAACCGACAGTAAATGATGGTGTTCAAATTCAGTTCCAAAATAAAATCAAAAACTATAGGGATCATTACAACAAAACAGCTAAACCAAGAAAGAATTTAATGTTTTAGATAAGATAGTATTCTGGAAGGGTGGTAGATGGGTGAGAGGTACAATTATTAAACAAGGCAACACACACGTTCGTTTATTATACGTTCTAGAACGATATGAAAACGTTTAGAAGAAATAGTCTCAAATCAGAAAGTATATCGAACCAACATTTTGACCTCGACGAGAATCGCATCACCTACCAACTGATTCTAAACAACAAACATAAACAGCAGTATCGATTCTGATTATAAACATGTTTTAAGATCTGGAACAGAATATTGAGCTACTGTATATAAATAAAATGTACTGTATATTTGCCATATTAATGTGATTTTGCTTTTGCATATTAGACTATCTTATTCTATGTATGATACTGATATAATGTATAGTTATATTAGTAATTAATGTTGTACTGTGATATTTTGTTATATTTATGTTGTTAATACTGTTACAATTATACATATTATATTATACCTATTGTTAGAAGGGAGATGTTATATTGTGTTGCCTAATATTGAAATATTGCTATGTGCTCGCGGAGTTATCAATAAAGCGCTCTCTTGTACGTTATCTCTGGTCGAGATCGGTCGTTTTACTTCTCTCATCCAAGCTATTCGCTATGCATCAGTAATGGGGACGAAAGTTAAAAAAACATTACCAATAAGTACATATTTAAAAGGCACTTTCATGCTCTTTAATTATATATTTAATGATTTTGATAAACAATATCACAATTATATTTGTTGATATTACCATAAACACGAGAGATTAATGTATCGTAAATAGATAAATCTGAGATAATTTTTCTCTGTTTCCATGTTCCGCGTGTAAACATTCAACATAACCAATAAAAAAAAAATCAGGTGAGCCAACTGTAAATTTTGTATTGCAACCTTAGTCACTTTCGGTTGACCACTAGCAGTTATAATAGGAGCATTATAACTAATTGTCCTAATAAGAAAAAAAGCGTTCGACCTCTCATTAGTTGTTGTAACTACGTGGTAGTTCATTGTGTTGAAGTGACATCTCTGTATGCATTTAGGAAACTACATTATCGACGTGGTGTTGATTTGTAAATATCTCATAAGACCTCATCCTCCTGTGGATAAATATGCGCTGAGCCACGCCAACAGCAAGTTCTAGGTTGAGGTATTTTAATGTGTTTTTTATCATAATCGAAACGATGGGTAAACAGGAATGCAAACATTCCTCAAAAAAAGAAACTAAATGTCTCCAGAACTTGTAACCTTCTCAGTTTGACTCGACGGATGTTAATGCAGATTGGGACAAGGCTAAAAGGCTTAATGCATTACTGTTTCCGCAGGTATATCCACGCCGTTCAGGTTGTTTTATATTCGAGATTATTTTTTTATTTACTTATTATTGTTGTCGTTATCGTTGGTTTTTATTTTTATTTTGTGCATTATTTTATTTCCATTATTATAGAACTTAAGTGACATTTGTTTTTAATGTATAAAAGTGATTAAGGATTTACAAAAATATTATTTGCATACTCGATATCAAACAGTCCTAATTGTGCTGTATTATATTACCCTAATACTGTGAAAGACACATTATTATACATAGATTTTGTTTTAATGTTATGACTATTATATTTTTATATATCACTCAGTATTATATTTAAATCCAGATTATATCATATGTGTACATGCCAACTATGTCAAGACTGTAATAGTAAAGTTATTACAAACTGTACTATTATAGTTATGAAATATTCAATATATACCCATATAAAAACCTTGAGTATTAAGAATACATAAAACGACCCATTTGAATGTACCGCCAGAGCAGTTGCAGTTCGGTGCACTGAAGTTGGTGGCGCGCAATCTTTCCGACAAAATAGAGCATTATCCGATTTCGCAAATCGTCCAAATTCTCCACTGGAGTAGCGTAAACTATTGACTTCAGAGATCCCCGGAAGAAATAATCTACGGGTTTAAGTCTGGGGATCGAGCAGACCATGCGTGTGGTCCACCTCGACCAATCCAGCGATCTTCGTATGTTGGTGGTAAAAAATTACGAGCAACCAAACTGAAATGTAGTGGTGCACCATCGAGCATAAACCACATTGCAATTCTTGTCGCGTTTGGTATATCCTCCAGAAACTCAGGCAGCATTGCCTCCAAAAAGTTGCGGTGCACCACGTCAGTAAGTCTTCCTGGTAGAAAATAACCGGTCAACTAGATAGTCACCCACAAATTCCAACCAAAACATTCAACAAGAACTGATGTTGAAAGCGATCTTCAAATACTTCAGGCGGATTTCATCTGCCCACACATGGTTATTATGAATTCCTTATTGCAATCTTTGAGAAACTGGCTTTATCGGTAAAAAGAATCTGTGTCCAGGATAGAGGAATGCGAACTAATGTTTGCAATATCACATTGATATTATGCAATACGTCGGAGGAAAATCACGCAATGCAGTAGTGTCTGAACGGGTTGAATGTGGTATGGATACAACAAACTTGTCCTTAAGAAATTTCCCAAACTGCTCCAATACTTACATTCAAAGCTATTTCCCAATTTTTCGCCGCGTAGAACTACCAGGATCTTCCTCTATCATCTCCAGCACATTCTGTTCCACATTGTACCGTTCTTAGCATGTCATGGAATCTTCTCTGACCCTCCACTTCGGTTTCATTGAGCCGGTTTCATTAAGCAGCGAGAATGTGTTACGAAGATTTGCGTCGGGACATTACGGCAAGGAAATCGTTCAGAGTATACATCGTCCGAGCTTCTAATGATTGCCATCAGGAAGTCCATTCAGTGAAATGCATGTCAGTCATCTCGGCGTTCGTATACATCATGATAGAGGATTTCACTAATCATTAAAGAACGTCAAACAGCAAAACGTCACTCAACTAAAAAATGCGAACCGATGAGACGTATTCAAATAAATCCACTACTAGATAAAACAATCGTTTCATGTGATCGAGATCGAGAAAATAACAACGGCATTTGTAAACAGATTTTTGTACTTGAGAAGCTCATTGGCGTACACCATACTTTTATTTTATATTCAATAATTTTAAAAAATATCGAATATTATCTTCTAAACAAAGGGTTTTTCAAAATCATCATAGGACAAAAGCATAATCTTTTTTCTTTTATTTTTAAGAATTTATCAGAATTATGTAGATTGAAATATTTTTATAAATAATTTCGATAACTTTTTAAATATTTTAATTTCCTGTTTATGTTTATACAATATGGTACAATTTTAAATTAAGTTTTTTGAAAAACAATAGTATGTAAGCTCTATGCAACCTGACGATGTGCCAAGGCACGAAACTAGTGGCTTATATATTTAATAAAGAGATTTTTGAGAATAACTAGCACGGAGAGTTCGACGATTTACAATTGCTTTTACCACAATGTATTAATTATTAATACATTATAATTTTTCTTTCTCAATTTTTATATGTTATGTATTTTCTGTTCAAAGACAAATGATATTTTAGCTTGATTTAATTTTCAGTACCACACAAAAATGGGCACTAAAAATGTCTAAAAATTTTCTTTTTTAATGAACATAGATATATATATTATTCAAGACAATCTGAAAATTTAATATTATTTCAATATTAACAATTTATTTTGAGTGATGTTAGCGATACCGCCCAAACAGATACTTGGATGAAAGGTAATAAAAGCTCATCGTCTCCCATATTTTATATTTATTCAGACTTGCACATAAATTGTGTAGGAATTGTTAATAATAATTACATATTGATATGGCAACGCATCTCAAATAGGAGAAACTAAATAAATATGCATTACGAATACATAAATAATACTGTTCAAAGGAATAGTCTGAATAAATGTTGTCTTTTGAAACAAAATACACAATTGAAGTCGACTTTAGTTTCTTGGCATTAGTATAAATTCGCGTAATGAAAATAATGCACCGTAGACAGTAAAAAACAAAATAGCTTTCTTGAGAAATTTGAACAGGCCAGCCAACAACGGTAACAGCAATCGCTGCAGAAAGGCAAAATATCTACACAAACTTGCATATCGAAGTGCTGTTGATCTTCTATATATGTAGGTTATCGCATTGGAGCGCATGGAAGCCGTAATAAATGGTAGAATTTGCATTTCCTCTTGCTACATTGAGAAATACGTTTGGCACCAAAAACTACACATCAAGGCACCAATACACAAAGATAATCTATCTATCCAATACATGACTTAATCGATATTGATTCATTCGCGTCCAACCGTTTGTTATTCGATTTTTTTTCTTTTGTTAATCATTCGCGCAGTCGTTACATGGTTCGAACTGGAATGACTGCGAAGTCGGGAAACGCGGCGCCGGCGTCGGCCGTCGCTGCAGGGTAATTTATTGCGAACGTAAGACGTGCTTACGCTGAAGGCGGGAAAGTCGCATTGGAAAACGGAACTGCGAAAAATCTAGCTGTGCTATCGCGTTACCGGCAATGAAAAGAAAATTCGCGCCCTGATGCATCGAGCCCGGAATAATAATAACGCGCGATGCGCTTATGGGCCTTTATTTTTGTCGCCGTACGTGGCTGGGCGCAGCTAGATATTGTGTAACATCGGTTGGATGATGCCGGAATACGACATATTACATATTCAGATCTTGAGTACAATATTAGGGCCACGAGCAATTGTAGTGGTGTAATAAAACAAATGAATAACAATTTTTATCATGCATTTAAAATATAAAAAGTATAAAAAAAAAAAAAAAAAAATAGGACCTAAAATTAGTGTTTGCATTCAAATATTTATTTGATTGTTAATTAGAATTAAAAAATATTAGAAACTGTTGAATCAAAGATTTGTTTATTTATATATTAACATAAAATGTTATAATAATGATAATAATATATTTAATCCTCTGGATCACAGACACTGACATGGGTCAAGTCAGGTTAACTACAAATTAAAATGAATTACAAAAGTATGACCACAAAAACTAATGTTATGACAAATAGATACACTTAATGTGAATCATTAAAATACTCCTTTACAGTATAGTAACATGCATTGACCAGATATTGCTTTAGATACACCTTAAATTATCCAATAGTTTTATAGCGAGCGACGATTACACAGATTACACTCGAAAATCCAGGCCCCCTCTCATATAACATCGTCATATGCGCCGGCACCCGCAAATCGTTCCTCCCCCTTGTGCTGTACTCGTGACCATAACCATTTGTTTGGTAATGATAACAGTTATCAAACATATCACGCAGCATTTGTAAATGTAGATCCCAGATACAGTTAAAATAGTTTTTTCTTTAAATACCGGTTTAGATGAGTCTGTGTTAGCAAGCCCAAAGATTACCCTTATTAATCTTTTCTGCGTGATTAGAAGTCGCTCCATACTAGCCATAGATATAGCCCCACGTCACTAAGCCATACGAAAGGTAGAAATACCCCATCGCGTAATAAATGTCCAACAGCGCGTTTATTATTTTATTCTTTAGTTTTAGTATCGCATAAAACGTTTTATTTAGTTTTTTCGTTATAGAGTTCACGTGAGTTTCATAATTCAGATCATGGTCCACCTTCAAACTTAAGAATTTAACACATGTAGACGTGGTGAAATCATTGAATGTTCGTTGAGGACGTTTTCCGGAGGTAAATTGCACAAACCGTTTTGTTGTGATTCAGTTACGTACACCACTGATTCATTTCCTGAACTACTTCCCAAACTCGCGATTCCAATTCACTCTGTTGCGCTGCTGATACTATCAACGAAATATCGTCCGCATAATTTACAATGAGTCCATTCTTCACACACTGTTGAAAATTTTAACACTTTTTTGACTAATTTAATAGTCAGGAGAGGTCCACACTCTTTTCGTGTTATTTTGTCGAGAACTATAGAAGTTTAAATTTGACGAGCAAAGATAGTCAAGTATTGTCTATTGCTAAGGAGTTATTTTGTCAACTGACACGTGGATTATAAAATACTTCTAGTCACATTTTTATTTGATCTGGACTAGACAAATTTACTAGCTGTTTAACTAAATGAATGCGATCTATTGGGTGTGTTCAACCACAATTTTCTAAACACAACGTCTTTTTAATATGCAACTCCTATTTCTTAGTGCTATAATATTCTTCTTTAAGACGTTTTCTCAATTTAAATATGCAAAACCACTCATTCACAAGTTGTTGGTTTCAACTAAACGTACCAATTTTAAATGATATTTTGAGAACCATTAAAATTAAGTGAATGTTTATGCTATTTGATTCAAGTCTAAACTAATTGCGTAAATAGATGTTCCAATACATCTTTAAGATGTTGAATTTTTTATGCCCACTGGAATTAACGTTTAATAACACGAGGTTTACACTTTGCAAGTCAGTCACATTGTGGTGTTGTTAGGATATGTTTAATACGGAGAATCAAACACGAAAACAGATACAACGTGCAATGCAGGTGGTGCGTATAATGCATACTGTATTAGAATAGTGGGGTTTCTATATTTTTATTCCGAGGGACAAATTCCTGATTGGTTGACGCTTCTGAATGTCTAGAAAAATATCAATCCCTCATATCTGAACAAAAGAATTCACACGAAATTCTAGTCATTTCTGTTCTATTCAATACGCGTAGTCAACTCGTTCTGGCAAGTTTGGAAAAATCAACACTAAAATATTTGACTAGCGCAAAATTAACGCCAACACCGTAATATTTTCAACAGTGCATGCTCGTACAGATCATTCACATGCTCGTACAGATCATTCACATATAATAGGAATACGAAGGGACCCAGTGTCGAACCCTGCGCAACTCCATACTCCAGTGGGTACTCCCCAGATGACACTCCATCAACCGACACGAACAGCCTCCGATCAGACAAAACAAAAGACGTATTACGTCAAGCGCTAATACAGCCCATAATCCCATGGCGACAACTTCTCTTCGACATACCTCGGGTCTGATCGGAATCGAAAGCTTTGGACATGTCGAAGTACAAGCCAAAAACATACATGCCCTCATCCAATTTTTAATGAAATATGTTCCAGAAGTTCAAAACTAGCTGACTCGGTGAATCTTTCGGCTCTGAACTCATGTTGTCCATCATGTAGAATATTATGTTTCATTATAAAACTGTATGTTTGGTCACATAAGATTTTTTCATAGATTGTGGAAAATATGCTTAGTGTCGAAATGGGACGATACTGTTCACAGCACAATTTTTTACAAACAATTTTTTAAAAAGAGTATTAGCGGTAATAAAATATATTTCACATATAACTAATCTACAAACAAACTCTTATTTAGAAGTGTAGATTTAAATTGTTATTAAAAAACAAATCATTTCATGCAATTTTTTGAGTGATGTGATTTTTTTCAGTCATTGCACATTTTGGCCAGTCTTTGAAAAACCTTTCTGTGCTGGCACAGATATTGGAATGCCTAAATATTTTCCTTCCTTTATTATCAAGTTTCCAACAAAACACCCAGTTAAGTATTTAACATATATGGGGTTGCACGGCTCCCTTATGGAAGCTTTCTAGGTCCATTTTGGGGCCATGAACCCACCATTATATATATAATGTGAAAAACCCCACTTATGGGTTGCACGGCTCCCCTACGAAAAAACTTCCTAGATCAATTTTTTGCGGTGGATCAGCCCTCATCTCCAATGTTATCTGTGATCTCCCTCCATATCTTCTGAGTCCAGCTTTCTCCTTCCATTAGTTTACTCCTGCTTTTCTAAGGTCATCTTCCACTTCCTGTAGCCATCTTGTTATGAGTCACCTTCGTCCTCTTTTACCCGATGGTTGCCAATGTAACACCATTCGAAAATGGTCCAGTTCTCCATATATGTCCTAGCCACCTCACCCTTTTCTTCTGTATTTTTCTAACCACATCCTCCTCATCTAGGTCCTTCAATATTTCGCTGCTCATCCTCCCTCTATATATTCCTTCTTCAACTTTAAGCGGTCCTAGTATTGATCTTATCATTCGTCTTTCCGCTATTCTGAGAGCTTCTTCATATTTTTTTGTAAGGGTCATTGTTTCGGCAGCATAACTTATTATCGGCTTTATCATTGTCTTATATATAATTAGTTTTGTATTTTTGGTGACTATCTTACTTTTTAAAATATTTTTATTTGCATCAAATGCTCTATTTGCAGCCATAATTTTTTCATCAATTTGACCAGTGACCCCACCATTGCAAATAATAATTAAGCATTAAAAAGCTTTTATTTTCAGGAAAAATACATTTAGTTTTGTAGTTATTATGCAGACAACGGCGAACTGGGACCATGTCTATATTGGCACCGATTTCAGATGTTTGTAGCTCTCCACGCGGAACTAGCGGAAGAGAGGGTAGTCGCAGTATACGCAAAAATTACATTGAAGTGGGACCAGCCGTATCTTAGCCCGCTGCCCGCCAGTTGATCGAGTCACGCGTCATCAGTATACGTCAGTGCTTGGCACTGTGGGGGAAGGGTCCCCACTATCACGGTAGGCAAACGTGTGAGTTAGACGGCCGTCGAAGATCGACTGTTGAGAGTAGAAACATATGTAGAGGGCCGTCGCATACGGACTTCTTTTTAGATACTTCCTCGCAATAAAAATTGGGTTAATATTTATTAATTATAGTAATAAAGTGCAGTATTATTCTAGGATGACATCGCAAATGATGTGGACCCGTGATTTGGAAAGAGACAAATAGATGCGATTTCGTCATTTTTTGTAAAGAAACTTGAGACTAATCGGAAAACTAAGCCGTTTTGGAAAAAAATATTCGTAACAAAAGATTTTCAGGATTTAAAATGAAACGCAATAAACTACTTATTGTATATAGATATTATATTTTCAAATTAGGAAGTGTTACAACAATATATATATTTTAATTATCAAAATTTTAGTTCAGCTACAGTTATTTAATATGTAAATAAACTTTGTCATATTGTAACGGAACGGGTTTTTCTTATCTGGCAACTTTTGGGGATGGTCGGCCCAAATTCATTCAAGACAAAACCAAATCCCGTTTCACAGATAACCCCTCCTGTTCTTTTGACTGACGAAGAAAAGGGAGCTTTTCGAACGGTTTAAGCTGAAAACAAAACGCCCTCAGGAACCTCGAATTTTTAACCTTAATTAAATGGCAAAATTTAAGAAGAGAAGTTCAATTTAATTTAATATATGGAAACGCCCGGAACGAAGGGAAACGCGTGCTTTTCTGTAGCTAAATCGAGTCGACAACGTGACGTCTCAACTTTGGTTGTGACGTCATTCCGTACCGATTACTAGTTCCGCTTCTCCTTACAGAGGGCGCAAGAATGATCGAAGGCGTTATTTTCTGAACTACAAACGCCCTTCTAAAGAGTAACGTGGATTCGTTGGTCAGCATTTGTAACAATACAATAAACAAAAGAAGCAGATAATATTTAAAATAATACCGTATTATCTTAATTACGCGAGAACTTTTTAACAAAATAGACTGTTATTTCCTGTGAAGTAGACGCTGCTTCAGCGGAATGCCGCATTACTTATCATCTACGTATTAATAAAATGAATAAAAATACTTTGTATTATACAGGATGGAATTTCGTATCCTTACAATATAAAAATCTCACCCTGTATTTTCTGTTACCTATTACTTACAAAATTTTTGGTATAACCTTAAAGAATATGTTATGTCATTACTATATAAACCGGGCGATGTGACTGATCTACATAAAACTATTGACAGACAATAAAATAGCATGATGCAGGAAGCAGCAAGAACGTCTACTAAAATGAACAATTCCCTGAGATTTTAAGTTGACATAAATCAAAAGTATCAATTTTCTTTGATATCTACAGCTATTTCTTATTTTCCCAAAACTTGACAGAATTATAACGCAACAGATGGATTCTACTTAATACCTGCAGTTCTAATTCCCAGGAATGAGCGGAAAGCTGTGGTATTGAAACGACCGTTGTATTATTTTTACCTAGCAATTTTTTTATTTTTCATAATTTTTAACTACAGCTGGAATTAAAAATTTAAAATCAAATTGTTAAATTGTATAAATTGACTACACTTCAATGATGCTTTCAAGAGCAATGCAAATTTAATAACTAAAATTTATAACCGGGAAGTATTAATAGTAGCACGGAAATATCTGGCTAGCACAATATTTGAAATTTAGTGAAAGTAAATTAATGTGAATAATTGATTTTTTTAATGAAAAAATTATTACGTATTAAGCATTTTTTATTGATTCTCTTTTAACCTTCGGTTATAGCGTACACTTTACCACTGTAATAGATTTTATACGGATATCAATAAATAAACCGTTACTACGCGGAAAATATTTATACTGAAAGTGAATTTTTAATATACCTACTTTATACTAATTAACTTACAGCTTGGATGCAATCAGTATATTTCACCTCTGAACAATTTACGTCATCTCCACACAATCCAGCGTTTGTTCACGTATGGGAGACCCGGTAACGTGGCAATTTCAATTTGTCCACGGGGATTAGCACCTGGAACACGTAAAATTTACCGGGGTTCACATAGATTATCGGTCCATTCGACCGTTACGCTGTCTCCCGAATAGTTTTAGTTAATTAAGGACGGACTATGAATACGGCTACCGTAGCAGACAGTAACAATCACAAATTACACGTGTTGTGTGTAACAAGGCCGCCATCTACCGCGTACACACACAACTACCCTGCATCGGTTAAAGGACGTGTGGTGTTTTACGTGCATGGGACCTTACGCGGTACAACTTCGGTCCGCGACATCGCCCCGGTGCATGAGTCGACCATCAGTAGATTCAATTAGTTACAGTCGACATGAGCTAGTTAAGTGCTGGAAAGTTTCCTAATATAGCGTGCATGCGGACGATATATAGAGTCTCATTTGTATGGATGTCATACCAGTCCGTATATTTTCAATTAGGGATTTGTATATAAATGAATGTATGTACATGTTGGTAACGTGGGTTAGTTACAAATGTGCTGGGTTGAAAGTTCTAGCATAATATTTGCAAACAAATTACAATTTAATGTTTCCCTGTGGCAATTAGAGTTTATTTTATCAGTAACTTAATTGCTAAGGTGACTCCAACAGTGGCGACTCGTGTCTTCGAAAATAGGTGAAAAGTTGCCAAAGAAAAAAGAATTAAAATAAGATAAGATTTATTTCCTAAGTAATATCTATTACATACAGAAAGTCAATAGAACAAAGAAAAGAAAAAACTTGAGTAAAATAAATGGAAATACAGAAGGAAAAACATTTAAAAAAATCTAAAAAGTACATGTTTATATAAAGCTTGAAGTGGTACATAATAAGTGATTTGTTAATTGAAAATAGAAAAGAAATTAAAATTTTAATATACTAATGTATATCAAGATAAACAAGTCAATTTTGAAATGCTAAAACACGCCTCATTAAATAATAGTTGTTTTATTCCTCTCTTGAAGGTGTTGGGTATTGATCAGCATCTCTCTGTACTTAAAAGGTAGGTTATTGAAAAATTTTATGGCTTGATAGCGCACAGAAATCGTATCGTATTCATGTAAGCGTTGTTTGAAAGTACTGATTTTTTCTTTAACGTATTGCTGTGTACTGACTGAATTGAAAATGCAAAATGAATTTTAAAGATGACAAAGAAAAATAAAAATTAGCTAACTCAACGGATAAAATTTTAAAGAACGCAAAAGAACTATTAACCTCAGAGTTACCCTCACGAATTAAAACTTGAATCTAACCACGAAAAAGTGAGTGAATGAAATCAGACTTTCTTAATTACCCGAATAATTGAAAAGGTTTAAAAATAAAAATAAAAGAACAGAATTTTTAATACAACGACGTTAATTAACAATCAAATTTATTTTTCAAAATGGGTTTAATTACAGATAGTGCAGAAAAAAAACCGTGAACTGAAGACCGTGACCGATTAACCGTCTTGACCGCCATAATAGATTAACAGGCAATTTTATTTGTCTTTATGTAAGTGTTTTACTAGTTTTTGTAATGTTTTTGTGTATATATACATCTGCTACATTTTTCAAAAATAATATTGTTATAATAATAATAACAATAATAATGTATATTTGTTAATTTGTTATATAAATTGAGACGTCAGCTTAATGTTTTATTTTTAAAATTTGCTCTAACTTGCTTCATCCTTGAACATATTTTAAGAGCTTAAATTTATATGCAACAGTATTTTTTTTTATTTTCAGCATATTAATAATTTTTGCACTTCTCGTATCAGTTTATGTAAGACCTTATAGGAACACTTGCATTTACACACATAAACGCCACTTCTCTTATGTGTTAATTTTTTTAGTTAGTAGTATTTTCGATTTTCTTATCGATTAATACGAATTGTTATAACTAGCTCTAAGAAAGTGTATCACAAACACACTTTCCTTCCAATATTTAAACAACTACTTTTAACGATAAGTTGAAGCACAACTTATTGACTTAAACAAAATCCATATATAATAAATGTACTCGACACCTTGCAAGTAAATAAAAATGTATTCTGTTAACAATCGGCTAGTACCTTAGCCAATAATGCGAGTAGGAGGTAAAATACTTACTCATAAGTAATCATTTATGTAGGGTACAATAATTGTCTACGGTACTACTTGTTGGTTATCATTTAGTGGCATGATTTTCTGATAACGTAGTTTGTATCTCTATATGATTATACGTACGGGTATTTCACATCGTTACGTAAATACTCGTTAAAAAGGTATATGTATGTTACGTACTTATAACTTGCACATGTTTTTTTTTTGTAGGGGTGGCAATGCCTAAGTCTCAGCTTGATCCCCCTCCCAGCGAAATCCCCCTTTTAATCAAGATTACGACGCCGGCAAAAAAAAAACGATTTTCGAAACTGACCAGTGTGAGGTTTGCACTTTGGACTCCGCACTGATAGCCAAGCGTGCAAGCCACTCGACTATCGAAACCGGGCTTTAATTCAAGCTTCAATTGATTTCATTTTTGTACAAATATTGTGATTTGGAGCACTATCGGCAATTAATGTTCTCAGTTGCTAGTTATAAAACATGTCCACTATATTTTTGACTCAATCAAATTAACTGGTTCACCGTCTCGACTGATTAATCGCCGTGACCGGTTAGCCGTTGTGACTGGTTAATCAGTTATAATAATACCGGTTAATCGGTTGCTCCGCTAAAATGCACAACACTAGTAAATACCCCTGGATTCTTAAAAAGTGATTTGCAATATTCAGTGGGTGACACTCTGCTAATGAGCCTAATAATCTTTTTTTTGAATTTTGGAAACTCTTATAGTGAATGGAGAAACTAAAAATTATACTGTAATTAACTAAACTAAAGAAATTGAGAAATCATGACGGTCCCGGAAAAATCGTTATTCGATAATTGTGTATATCACCTATGTTTACAGTATCCGATGGCAAATAAAGCGATTATAACGAATTTCCAAAAATTAATCAAATTCCGCGCTATATTAGTCAAAACTGTAGAGTCCGCTATTGAAACATTTTTCTGTTTCTCACCGTTTGAAAGTTATTTTGGATAAACAAAATTTCAAAGTCAAATGGCACTCCCCAAAGTTGAAGTTTTACAGCAACAAAGTATCCTTGAGTAACAATCCATGAGGTCTACATAAATCGCCATTACTTTTTTTGGCGAAAACCATATATAAACCAAATTCTGCGAATGTAAATCTCTAGCCCAAAAGGTTGCAGAATCTCTGTCGCATACCATAAAGGAGATTAGCTTTAAGGACGATTGTAGATATATATGTTTCTTTTGTTGTTTAATTTAGCCATCGATTACTCGCAGGTTTTCAGATAGTATAATTTGTAAATAATTAATGTGATCTGTATTTAATTACATAGTCGTGTTCTGCCGCATTAAAAAATCATTTAGAAATGTGTATAATTGCATAATTATTTAAAGAGATAAATTTACTGGAAGTTAAACTATAACTAAAATGTGGGAAAGAAATACAAACAGTTGATTGGAATAAAATTTCCACGTGAGATAAGAGAATTAAAAATCAGAATTCTTTTGGCGGAAACTACAAAGGTCTAACTTCGGGAATGTACATCAAGCCGTAAAGGTTGCGGCATCTTTGTCGCGCACCGTAAAGGGTATTATCTTCCGAGACGATAGTCCACACTGTCGTGGATTACAATAGCATTGCATTTAAAGTAAATCTGTTAGAATGACGTTTACGAATTTGTTTTATACCTAGGTTATATTTTTTTGGAGTTGATTGTACATGTGATTAAAAAAAGTTGCTCTCTTCGCTGCTCGAATATCAATAAATTTCGACGGTATAGCGGGGGAACCAAAGCGGCGGCGAACAAGAGAAGCGTATAGGGGTGCATAATGAAGCCCGTAACGGTCGCATAAGGCAATAAATGTCGTGTATTCGCGACCTTATCGCAGCGTCGCATATTTGTGATATACTAACGTTTCGATTCACGTTACACTGCTCGGCAAGAAAAGGAATAATACAAAATGAGAAGAAGAAAAAAAAATGTGTGCATGGACGATTGGTTTTAACGTATGATTTGTTGGCATCGAATGAAGAGCAAAATTACGTGTTGGATTTACAGAAAATCTCTTTACAAAATGATGATATCTCTTTAAACATTTAAATTATCTTTTATATTTCGCGAAAAGAGTATTGTTACGTCCCCATAATTAGGTTTAAGTTATTTTAGTTCTAAGAAGTAGTGAATGTATCTTCCTTTGTTCTATTATGTCTTTATTCTAACAGACACCTTGTCATTTTGTAATTTACGACTACTAGAGTCCTTTTGTACACCACCCGCAATTACTTTGTAATCCCACCAAGGGAAAAATGGTCAGTATAACAAGGGACTAGTAGTTCAACCATATTGTAATCAGTAGTTATCGTCTGACCACTTAATAACACTGTAAATATTTCCATATTATTTTGTTATTAAATAAATAGGTGTTAAAAGAAAGGTGTGTGTGTGTATCAAACAACCATACAGTCTACAAACAACAAGTATTTACGTATCATACGTTATATCTTTTGTATTTACCTAATCAGTTAAGTTTTTTGGAAGATTAATAAAACAAAATAATTTTGTTGAAATGATTTAGTTATGATAATCAAAATTTTACACAAATTAACCAAGTCTTATGAGTTAATTCAAATATATATATTGTTATGGAGAGATTACTTGATATTCTACTATTATTTAAAAAAGGGAATGTTTCTATTTTACTTAGTTATATTTTAAAACTTATTAGATATAATAAAAAAGGATATAATATGTAGCAGCAGACAGCTAGACGATGTCCAGGTGATGTAGGTAATCTCTGCATTTGGCAGGTCCTTCAAGGCATTTTCCTTTAGAATTTTCTCTTCAGGAAGCAAGACGATCAGCAGTGATACACCTACACATCGAAAATGAATATTAGAATTTGTATAGTATATTATTACAATAGATTTTGACAGATCAAATTTGGATCCACGTTTAATTCGAGTGAACAGTTTTATTATATTTTTACTGTGTATTTATTTCATTAAATTTTTGTTTAATAATGTTTTTATATGCATTGGCAGACCAATTGCTTTGATATGTCAACTGAAAGACAGGGTAAAATTGCTGGAAATTGAGTTCTGTAACAATTCTATGTGTATAAATGGTTGCCTACCTTTTAGGTGCAATAATGAATTTTTAAGATTGTTAATTGTAAATAGTAATAAGCGTTTAAAAATTTCAAATGTATTTTTCTCATAATTCAGAGACTCATACCTTTGTTATATAAAAAGTGTAAGGTGATTCCAGATTTTGTAATTTTATTTTTTTTCACATCGTTGAAACATCCGATTGTTCTTTCGACCACATGGCCATTCTCATATGTAAAACAATGGAGGTTCCTCACTTCGGTTATAATAACGGATTTTGACAGACAGTTGGTCTCCTTGACGAAGACAATCGCTTTCAAGTCAGTTAAAACATTTTCAATTCGAACCATTCACTAACCGAGCCTTGTTCGAGGCAGACGCATTACAGTTTGTTCTCGTAAAAATTTAACGGCTATTTCGATAAAATCCAAATTTATTCCAAATTTCAATCTAAAAAAAATAATTGTTAATTGTTAATTGTTAAACAAAGTTTATCACATAAATTTTATTCCAAATTACACACGATTTTTGGGTAATTTTTCTTCAACGACGAATTTTCCGAGTAATGTTCCTGTCCTGAGCGACCCATCCACTCTGACCTGATGTATCTACGAGGTACGAGGGCCCATATCCGACCTGAACAGTCCTGATCACCGATGATCGCAGAATTCGGCCCTGTAAAAAGGTACTCCTCGTCAAATCTACCTAAAAAAATAAACGTATTATTTCAATTCTAATCAAAATTGAATTTGTACTTATAAGAAATTTTATTTTAAACCGTTCTGCAAAAATTTGAGGTTAGAAAATCGTTTGTAACATAGCTAAGCGGTCTCCAGTTACTTTGTGGAAATTTGTGTAATTAGGTTTATAAGTATTTGTTATGTTTTTACGTTACGAACCAATATCCAGTGATTTACCATCAAGGTTGGCTACTCTGTTTCACACGTCTATTCAAATCTAACATAACTTCATTTGAACGGTCAGAAAACGCGGGTTTTTTAATACATTTATTTCAAACGTATTTAAGTACGGAACTATGAATTTGAATTGCAAAAGGTGGAATTACTTATGAAACTTTAGTGTTATTAATTAAACGGACTCACAGACTTACTGAGATTATTATCCATAGATTTATGTCTGATATTAAACAAGTCACATTTTGAATTTTTTTTAATTAAATAAAATCACTTTTATCCACTATTAAATGTTTTATTTTACTTAATAGTTTGAATCTATTAAGGCACGACATTATCATGCCTAGGATAATAATTTAAACTGGTCTTAAACATTGAATTTGAGGGAGAGGACAATTGACAACATCATCCTACCACATCTCTATGCGTACTGAGTTAATATAAGAGAGTTAACGAGCTATTCAATATTTTTTTTATGTCACCGCCCTCGATCGGAAATTTCTCGCCTGCATGCCATCTGGCTGGTGAGACAGAACATTCTAAATCAAAATTAATAAAAAATAGATGACACTGGTATATATATAAAACTTGATTTTTTCTAATTCAATTAATGTATTTCTTTTAAAATTTATTTTTTTAATCCGGGCTGTATGCTACTGTGTAGCGTAACAATATATTACTTCGACTAACCAAATTTCGAATATTCGATTTGATGAATTCTTTAATTGAACGAACTATAAGGCATTTGCTTGAACGAATGACTAAAACTATGTCCTTTAAATACACAAACCTCCTTGATTTAACCAACGATTTGTTTATCTAACCGCATTTTTAGTTGAAGAGAAAAAATGTGTTAGCTTTATTGTAATATAATATAAACCATTTTCATTGTTTTCAATCTCACTCTGATCATTTGGTGTAACCGAATTTTTCATACTTTCTTATAATAATAAGATACTCTGTATATTTTAATGCGACTCTATTGTAGTTGTAAGTTTTTGCGTGTTAAATGAAGGATTATATTACGTTCTGACAGAGCAAATAAACAGGAGAAAATCTATGCTACCACTGATTGCTCCTGATATTTTAGACATTACATAATGACAGATTACGACTTCAATTTTTATTCGTAAAAAGTAAGGTACTATCATATTAGTGTTGGTGCTGTTCGTGTATATAGAAAAGAAACTTGATCATTAATTTCTCTGATGTAAAACTCAATTGGAGATCAATGAAGATATCTTTTCATTGATCTCCAATTTAAAAAGTTTTGGTACTGAAGAGTCACTTTAAAACTTTTGACTGCCGTTGAAAAATCAAAATTATTATATTATAAAAAGTTGCTTAAAAGATGCTTTTTCCGAAAATCTTAGACAATTGAGTGAAAAAACAGTTTCGACCATGACATAAAAGAAACAGAACATCAGAGTTACTAAAGAAGGAACAAAAAAGCAACATGATGGTGGACTACTGTTGGTACTTAAAAAGAGACATATCTGCGTTTGAAATAAGAGAAAATCACTTATACGGTCTTTTCAAACAAAGAGGTAATGATGTTTTTAATGAATATCGATTAATACTGCTTAACATTTATGTATTTTTGATATTTTAAAATGTGAAAATGTCGATTTGTCAATTATTAAATAGATATAGTTACTATCTATGAGTTCGTACAAAGGTAATGCTTTTTTATGAATTTCGTGAATTGCGTTGTAGCTAGATGTGATAAAGAAAAATTCAAATCATGTTGAAATCATAACCACATATTTAGTCAATATCATCTAAATTGCCTGAGAAGCGGTTAACAGAACTATGTTTTCTCTCAATGCAGATTACGAAAATCGAGTGAATAGAAAATAATTATTGAAGAATTTAGATTGGATGTGAAAGCACTTTATTTACTCAAATTAATAAAGTGTCGAATTCACTGAAAAGACATCCAAACAATGTTCAGTCAAAAGCAACGGCGTATTTTATACATACACTTAACAGATGCGATATGTAAGTCCAAGATTCAAAATAAGATGACCAACTGCTTAAAATAGCCCAGAGTAGCCTCATTATACATCGGCCACATCATGTAATGATGTACTATAACCCATTCTGGAAACAGATTGAGTGTTTCTGAGCATATCATTCCAATTCACAAAAATATTTAATTGCATTAAATAGCTGTTTCGAAATCTTTGGAAACATTTACTCTATTAACATATACAAAAGCAAAACAATGAGTCCACACAATCTGGTTTTCGGTTGAACAACTTCAACTTTCAACTGTTTTCCTCTTCTTAAGGGTTAAACATAAGGCAAAAATTTGTGTAAAATATTTAACTTCTAAATTATGACGCCTCTATTTCTCTTCAACTGCGTTCAAAACAAATTACTCTTCAGCACTCAATTTTGACGCGTATATTAAATGAAGTCGCTGTAGAATGGCTGATTCTCTAAATTTTGTTTGAAACTATCAGCACGCGGAGCTCAGCAGATGAATAATCTCTTAATGGAAAACATCACACGGATAAATTTCTAATTAAAGTTTCTCATTCGCGAACGTATATGCGCGATTCCGCCTTTCAAACGATTTCATTTCCTGTCACGATCTACTTTGTGCATCGTGTATTTTTATTGGAGTATGCCACAGATTCATACTGATCTAGAACATCGTTCTGATTTAGTAGAACAGCTGACGTTTTCATCGTTTTTTAATCGTGTGCTAGATAGTGGGCAAACGGCGACGCCTGACACTATAAAAATTTCATAGCATTACCTAGGGGTTACGGCCCCGAGAGCTCTTAGCAAAACGTAAACCAGGTCTCCCGGGAACCCATGAAATTTAAATAAACCTTGCCCTATGCCTAGGACGCTTCGTGTGAGAGATTCTAGGGTAACGGTAGTTGATTTAGTGGCGTAATAATAACGCTCAAGATGTACGTGACGAAATCTATTGCTTTGTTTTGTGCATAAAGAGGAAATTTTTGAGAATTATAATTCATGGATTTTATATGAAAATTTATAAATATATTGTTATAGTACATATATTCTACTATGATTTAAAAGGGAATGTTACTGTTTTACTTAGTTATATTTTTAAAACTAATTAGATATTATAAGAAAAAGGATATAATATGTAGCAGCAGACAACCAGACGATGTCCAGGTGATGTAGGAAATCTCTGCATTTGGCAAGTCACTCAAGGCATTTTCTTTCAGAATTCTCCCTTCAGGAAGCAAGATGATCAGCAGTGATATACCTACACATCGAAAATGAATATTAGAATTTAAAATAGTGTAATATTACAATAGATCTTGACAGATCAAAATTGGATCCAAGTTCAAGTCAAATGAATATACTTACTTTTTTACAGTGTATTTATTTCATTTAAATTTAGTCTAATAACGCTTGTATATGCATTGGCAGTCCAATTGCTCTGATAAGTCAACAGACAGACATGGGAAAATTGCTGGAAATTGAGTTCTGTAACAGTCCTATGTGTATAAATGGTTGCCCACTTTTTAGGTGCAGTAATGAATTTTAAGATTGTTAATTTTACATAGTAATAAGTGTTTAAGAATTTCAAATGTATTTTTCTCATAATTCAGAGACACATACCTTTATTATATTTCAATTGTAAGGTGATTCCAGATTTTGTAATTATTATTTATTTTCATTTCGTTTAAACATTCGACAGCTCATTCGGTCACATGGGCATTCTCATATATAAAACAACGGATGTTCCCCTCATTTCACAGACAGTTGGACTCCTTGACGAAGACAATCGCTTTCAAGTCAGTTAAAACATTTTCAATTCGAACCATTCAACACCCGACCTTTGTTAGAGACAGACGTATCTCAATTTGTTCTTGTAAAATTTAACGGCTATTTCGATAAAATCCAATTTTTTTTCCAAATTACAACCTAAAAATAATTGTTATTTGTTAAACAAAGTTCATCACACAAATATTATCCAAATTACCTGCAAGCTTTTTGGGTAATTTTTCTTCAACGACGATTTTCCTGAGTTTCCTGTTATGTTTCTGTCCTGAACGAGCCATTTTTCCGTGATCTGAAGTAACTACGATGTACGAGGGCCCTTATCCGACCTGAACAGTACCATCCACACCGATGTTCGCAGAATTCGTCCGATTAGAAGGTATTCCTCGTCAAATCTACCTAAAAATAAACGTATTATTTCAATTCTAATCTAAATTTAATTATACTTATAAGAAATTTCATTTTTATTCGTTCAGAAAGAGTTGAGGTTAGAAAATTGTTTGTTTCATCACTGAACGGTTTGCAGTTACTTGGGGAAATTTGTATAAATAGGTTTATAAGTATTTATTATGTATTTACGTTACGAACCAATATCCAGTAATTTACCATCAAGGTTGGCCATTCTGTCTCGCACGTTTATTTAAGCATAGCTTAACTCAGTTTGAACGGTCAGAAAATGCGGGAATTTTGAAATTTAATTTAAACGTATTTACGTTCGAAACTATGCATTTAAAATTGCAAAAAGTGGAATTACTAATAAAACTTTAGTGTTTATTAATTAAACGGACTCACGTACTTACCTGAGATAAATATCCAGAGATTTATGTCTGATTTTAAACAAGTTCACATTTAGAATTTTTTTTTATTAAATAAAATCACTTTTATCCACACTTAAATGTTTTAATTTTACATGAGAGAGTGAATACCTTTGAGCCACAACATTATCATGTTTACGATAGCACTTAAACTGGTCATAAACATTGAAATTGAAGAAGAGGACAATTAGGCAACAGTCTTGCACGCTTGCCTTTTACGTACTAAATATAAGAGGGGTAACGAGCTACTCGTTATTTTTTTTATATGTCAACGCCCCTCGATCGGAAATTTCTCGCCCTGCATGCCATCTAGCTGGTGAGAGGGCACACTTCTAAATCAAAATTAATAAAGATAGATGACACTGGGATGTATAAAATTTGATTTTTTTCTAATTTAATGAATGTATTTTTCTTAAAATTAATTTTTTTAATCCGGGCTGTAGACTACTCTGTGTAGCGTTACAATATATCTTTACTTAACGAAGTAATATGGTATGATCTCTGGTTTATATGCACTTTTATGCATATTTACTAAGAAAAATACAAGACGTGGTATCAATAATCTACATTGATTAAATGAGTTTTTAATGGACAGAACGAAAGGTCATTGTTATGATGAAATATTATCTAGTTTTTGAATAGGTACCTAACATATTTCATTGAGCCAATTAAGGTACCATTTCATTTTCAATTATGTTGGTTTTATTAATACAATGAATGATTCATTACTCAATAAATTCCATGGTCATTTAACAAAATGTTTTTTAATGATTTGATGAACTCATTCTTTGGGCCATTTTTAATTATTGTATGTGAACGATGATTTTTTTCATTATTACAGCACTCATTTTTGGTACAGTGTTTTCTCTATGTTATGTACCAACAGCGTCACGCATAATGTCCGGACGGTCGCCGTATATCCACAACCCGGTCACAGTCTATCCTTCCCATCTAATCATATAGGTATCCTGTAACCCTACTTTTAGAATTGATAAATGTATATTTGATTGAGAACAAATATTTTTGAAATTTATTCGATTGATAGTACGCCTTTTCTACCTATAAACATATTCTAGCACATAAAATTTAAGCATAGTGGTGAAGTCTTATGCAGCTGTTCTTGTGTACTTGGAAATAATTAGAATTTCTTTAATGTTGAAAATTGTTTGGGGCCATATCTAAAGGAAAATTACTAGAAATAAAATAAACTCACCTATTGAGGAGAATATTAAGTTTGAAAGGTGTGATGAATTTGTTTTCTGCCAATTCAGCTGTACTTTTTAGATGAAGTACTACTAAGTATCCGATGAATTAAATATCCCATATGCCCATTACAGGCGGTGTTATTACATGGGAAGAAATACAGACTGTTTAAAGTTATCACACTACTGCTAAATTTGTTAATATTACATTACGATGTTGGTTAAATTATTAAAAGATGTATGGTTTTTTACGTTGATTACAATCACGCAATTAGAAAAAAAAAACAATTGAAAATCACGTTTACGAGATATAATAGGTAACTTTTCTCTTTTAATGGATGACGCTCTATATTTTGTTACCAATTGATAGAAAACCAGTTTTTGCACGCAATAGTAGTAAAAAAAAGTCGAACCAGAAAATGAAATACAATCAGTGCAAAATTGGAAACTAACGTAATGTCCTCCATCGTGGAGGAATCACCATATAAGCAGAAAATCAGGACTAGAAATGTGAGTTTCTGCCTATTAAGCGTCTTTAGCATTCCTCCAAGAGCAAATTTACTATCATCAGTATGGTGTCCCATAATTATTGTCGGTTTCCTCCTAAGAGGTTTCGAGTTTAGATGCACGCCCTCTAGGGGCCGCATGTCAAACTCTCACTCACTCAGTGACCGCGGCGTGAGTCGATGATTCAATCACTGCCGTACACCTTTCATTAAGGTATGCTAGCTGTTTGTTCTTGCAATAAATTGCAAATCATTGAACTAACGAAGAACGTATCATCAAATACTTTAACGCGTTCATATCGTGAATAATTTTATGAAAATTATACGTAAAAGTAACTTTAACTCATTATTCTTTCACTCATTTCATAATAAAATTAAAGACATAAATGTGTTAATAAAATAAAAAAAATAAGGTTTGAAAATAATTCACATACGAATCGAAACGTAACCAAATAAAATGTAATGTAGGACAGTAACGTGTTTTTCACAAAGATACGATCATACCTAAAAAAAAAAAGAATAATGATTTAAAGTTAAATATTAGTCGACAAATTTATAAGTAAAAAAGTAAAATTCGTTTTACAAATACGTAAAAGTAACAATTTATATTCTTTCATGTTCATACTATTAACGAAATTATTCATTGAATATATGAAAATATAGTTACATAATAATATTTTTTTCGTGGACGGATGTACAATGATTTGTTATAATAATGAAAACTAATTTATTTCACTAATGAATTTTGTTATTACTTAATCAGAGATTGTGAATAATATTTTATCATAACAATGACACATTTCGTTCTGTCGATGAAAATTCACTCAAGCGATTGTAGATTATTGATATCGCGTCCAGTTTTTTTTTGTTTCACTGTTGATTCATTCGGTTTTTTGGTGGAAAATATGAATGCACGTATCCTAGAAACAATTCTCCTAAATTAATAAACTAGGATAATGAGGAATCATCTATATTTTGTGTGTTTAGCACATACTGAGTATAATAATAATAGCTGAGTATAAAAGCAATACTGAGTAAAATGGCGTCAAAGCAAACATGCTGTTGTATTAAGTGCAAGGTAAATGTTAATTATCCCAGTGACAAATTAACTGATAAAGTTGTAAAGTGTTATAAGGAATGTGGTAACTGTGTACATGTAAGTTGCAGTGCTTTTAAACCTGGCGAAATTAAAATATTAGAGACTTACAAAAATAACATCAAATGGGTATGCGACGGATGTTCTTCCGGAACAGCAAATGGAGCATCAGACCAAACACTTCAGTTAATCGCAAAACTTACTGAAAAAGTTGAATATTGCATGAAACTAATCCAAGAACAGTCTGACAAATTGATATTAGAACTTCATGAACACAAGAATGAAAAAGTACAAGAAAAGAGACCGACAACGCGCTCTCTAGTAGCGAATGCAAACTGTACTAAACCACTAAATCTATCTCAGTCATACAAGGACGTTGTGTCTAAAGAAAAAGACACGAATACACAAACAGATATTTTTAAAAGAGATACAATAAACGAAAAAACCGTAAATACACCAAAAGAAAACAAACAGCAACAAATGCCAAACAAAAATACAGAAGAGAATATTCCAAATATAAACAATTCTAGTAAAGATATAGGTAATCTAAAACAATTTAAACACAAAACAATTATTGGAAGGAAGAAAGCATACGACACTGTCGGCACTCGATGGCAGAAAATGGGTGTTTGTGTCGCAATTCAAACGTGATACTACGGAAGATGATGTAAAACAATACTTACTAGAGAGCAATATAAACGTACTTGATTGTATAAAATTAGAAATTAAAAATACCAATATTGCAGCATTCAAAATAGCCATAAATAAGAGCAGCGTTGATCAGTTGCTTGATGCGGATCTTTGGCCAGCTAATACAATCATTAGACCGTACAGAAATTTTCAACGGCAGGTAGTTTCTCTTCCACAAACATAGATATTAGTGACCAAAAATATAAATCTACAGACAAAACAACAATATTACATCCAAATATTCAAAGTATAAAAAATAAGACCTATGATATATGTACCTTTCTCGAGTCACAGAAAATTAATGTTCAAATTTTATGTTTGACAGAACACTGGTTGAAACCAGGCGAAGAGATGTTTGTAGGGGTTGATGGATATACACTTATCTCTTGTTACACTCGCCCAAATAGATCTCATGGAGGATCTTGTATATTTACAAAAATAGGTTGTCACTTTGAGAACCTGCTAGATATTGAAAATGAAAATGTTGAGATGGTAATTGAATGTAGTGCTGTAATATCATGTAAACAAAGTCTTATAGTGTTAAATATCTATCGTCCTCCACTAGGTGATGTAAATATATTTTTTCAAAGACTTGAAAATATTCTGGAATCACTATCTTCCAAATACAGAACTTACACATTGGTACTAACAGGAGGCTTTAATATAAATTTTATGAGTCATGCAGATACAAATGTAAAAAAGTTCTTGGACATTATGGCATGTTTTGGTTTACAGCAAGTAATAAATGGTCCGACAAGAATCACCACACAATCCTCAACGCAAATTGATAATATTTGCACAAATGCCAACACTTTCGATGCAAAAATTTTAACAACAGCTCTGTCATATCACAAAGGTCAAATTATTGAAATTCCTAAAGAACAGCAACTGTCTGCACCCTGCAGAAGCAAGTACGAAAGGAAACGATTCTATACAAACGCAAAAATGGGTGAAATAGCACACATCTTAAAGAAATTATGATTGGTCCAAGATGTATAATATGAAAACCGTAGATGAAGCTTATATGTATTTTCATAATCAAATTATGTTAGCGATTGACATGGTATGCTCTGTAAAATATATTAAAACTAAAGATAATACAAAGGATACAAAATGTGATAAAACATGTTTTATGCTGCCGACAAACTCAAATGAGATAGTTAACGTCATTGCGGAGCTAAGAAAACAGTTGCTCTCTTGGACACGATGAGATACCAGTGTCGCTGC
Organism: Protaetia brevitarsis; assembly: GCA_004143645.1. Classification (NCBI taxonomy): domain Eukaryota; kingdom Metazoa; phylum Arthropoda; class Insecta; order Coleoptera; family Scarabaeidae; genus Protaetia; species Protaetia brevitarsis. Next base: position 44,264 of record RXPK01000194.1, on the reverse strand, counting down.
TGAAATTATCTGCTGCATGCATAGCCGAGCCACTAGCTTACATGGTTAACTTGAGTCTTGAAACAGTAACCTTTCCAAGTTATCTAAAAAAGGGAATTGTAAATCTCATACATAAAAAGGGGGATAAACAACAGATAACAAATTATAGACCCATAACTTTATTATCCAATGTATCTAAGATATTCGAAAAAATTATACATAAAAGATTAACAACATTTCTAGAAAAATATAATCCCTTAAACGATAAGCAAAGTGGCTATCAGAAAGGAAAGTCAACAGCGACAACCATATATCAAGTCTTCAAGAAATTCTGGAAGGAGTGAACGAAGGCGACCATGTGGCTGGTCTATACATAAACCTGTCGAAGGCCTTTGACAGTGTTGACCACCGTACATTATTTCAGAAGCTTGAGAGCGCGGGGGTTCGGGGACGGAGTCTTAAACTTCTTCAGTCGTACCTTGAAAATAGAATGCAAAGTGTGAAGGCGCGGAGTAGCAGCGGTGAGATACTTACATCCTCCTGGGAAATAGTACAAAGGGGAGTTTCGCAGGGATCCGTCCTGGGACCTATCCTGTTTCTGGTTTACCTGGACCGATTGCCGGATATACAGCGTGATCTTGTAGCACTTTTCGCGGATGATGTGTCGGTTGTTCTGAGAGCCGCAGATCTGGATACCTTGAAAGACAAAATGTTACACGCATTAGATATAAATAAAAGCTGGCTCGAAAACCATAACCTGAAATTAAATATAAAAAAGACCAACTTAATTAAATTTACAACAAGAGATACCCATGCATTTAGCATAGACTACGACGATGAAGAACTTACCTCGAGTAGCTGTACTACGTTCCTCGGATTAATAATTGACGACCATCTAAATTGGAAGAAACATGTGGATTACATCGCTGCCAAGATCACTCCATTTACCTACGCTTTGCGAGTGGTAGCCTCCTCGGTGAACGTGTCCGCGGGTTTGAGTGCTTATCGCGCATATGTGGAAGCCCGCCTACGGTATGGGTTGGTATTTTGGGGCAACAGCAGTGATGTTGACCGATTATTTGTTATCCAGAAACGTTGTGTTCGGAACATATTTGGTTTAAAAAGTAGAGACACTTGCAAAGACATTTTTATTAACCAAAAAATACACACGCTTACTGGTTTGTATATTGTTGAATGTGCAATGTTTGTTCGGAAAAATTATAACACCTTTTTCCGTCAATTTGAACTGATTCATACATATTCCACTCGAGCAACAACTAAAAGTAGTTATATATCGGGCCCTAGGCCTAATTTAACAATAGTACAAAAAATGTTGTTTTACATCTTATTAAGATCTATAACTATATACCTATAGAACTACATCTTTTAAATGATAAGAGATTTAAACACAAACTAGAATTAGTATTATACAAACACTCTTTTTATAGTCTAAAAGACTTTTTTAATTGTACGTTGATATTGGAATAGCTCTTCACTTTTCTTAATATGTACTTTTTATTTATTGATATACATGTATTGTCTTTTTTGTATTTGTATTGACGTGTTCTATACTTTATTGTATCATACAGGAACAAATAAATAAAACTAAAAACTAAAACTAAAACTAAACATACTAATAAAATGTATTGATAACGAAATTGATACAATTTCTACTATGGCGTATTGATCCTGAAATAACTTCTTTGTATTTCGCTTTGAGAAGTCGTACATTTTCTCCTTTATATTTATACATAAAGCAAATATTACCCGTACCTATATTAATAACACAAAGGATGCGATACCCAAACGGTTCATTGACGTTATACGACTTTTGAGTTTCCATACCCAGGCGATACCAGTTGAAATATTACGTAAGAGGAATTCCTTTGAAAAGTTAACTTCTGCGAAATTCTCAACGTAATTCCATTTAGCAATTTCTGAAAGTTGTTGCAAAAGCTTTATATCTCTTTAGAGGAACTCCGTTATTATTATTCCCGTTTCATTGAAATTTATCACTTAGCGGAGTAAGGATTCTTTGCCTGGTTGGAAGAATTCAATTGTCAAGTTAAGTTGTGCCGAACAAAGACGCCGTTTAACCCGTCCACGTTCACTGGAAAATCTATTTACGCTGTCGGGTAAGGGTTAAAACGCGATACAATGTTTCTAATTACGTTCGGAGGACTTTCTCCTCTATACTTCCCCGCTCTTCATTACGAGTTTGAACTTCTGTTCGGTACGCGCACGGCGAAAACAGCTAATGCCTTCGTCAAACAGCCGCGGCCGACCTCGTAAACGACGAGAGAGGGCCGTCGTGAATAAGGAAAGAAGTGTACCCTTTAAATTCATTTACAATTTTAATTTTCGCTTTGGGGTAATTGCTCTTCGGGGCAGGTCGAGAGAACAAAAATTAGGAACGAGGAGTATATATAAATGAATAACTTGTTGTCGCAGTTGATCCCCAGTATTAATAGCTGGAAGAGTTCGTGTTTGTCGACCAATGAAGGAGCGAGAAAGGGGAGTGATGCGGACTGGAGATTAAGAGGGAGATAATTAAAAAGTTTCCATCCCGGTTTTTATTTACTTGGGAGATGTTGAGATGGCGCTTGAGCGGTTATAAAAATGTGCAGGATCTATATTTGAAGAGGAAGAATTATTAACAGCTCACTAAAGTCTATATAAAATATTAGGTACATATTATTTATGTTACACTTTAGAAGTAAATATTAAGTTTAAAATTATTAGAGATATGAATTTCTGATTTAGGAAAAAACTAAAATACTCGAAAAATTATCAGGATAGATTTGTACAAAGATATAACAGGGATGTTTATTTATTTATTTATTTATTTATTTATATAAACATTGTGAATTACACAACAGGACTAAATGTCCCTGTTAAGAACATTCATACGCGAGCGTGCCATCCGACAGCGCTCCACAGTCCGAGGAATCATCGGAGCCCGAAAGCCGTCAACGAAGCAGCCGCCGCGCTTGCGCCGAAAACCGCCGATGCCTAGATCCGAGCCGCCGGCCGTGAATCGACAAGCAACGGGCTCGCATACAGCGGGCTGGGACTCACGAACTGCAATCCCGGACATCGTCGCTTATATAGGGGGCTGAGCAAGAAGAGAAGTTGGAAAGGTATTCGGTGGCCGTTCGGCGCTTCGTGCGTATATTTCAACGGTTGCACTCAGCCAAACTTCGGATACCAGGTCCAACACATATACACATGTATACAAACTTTGTCATATTATAAAGGTGGTAAACTAGCAAATACTAACATACGTATAGCAATATACGTCAAACGGAATACTGAAAATACTTTGTGTTTTATTATGAGAGAGAATTATATTTTATGTTATGTATATATTGTAAATACTGAATTTATTGTTTGACAATAAACATCTTAAAACAACTCAGCCTCTTCTCTGTGTTCTCTCCCCGGCGCATCGGTCTACAAATTAGTAGTCCCGAACATTGGTCCTTCGAGCCGGATTTGAGAGACACAGTGTGTAAAATAGGATATTAGACCTATTTGAGATTCGATACCGTAGACGAACAAGGCGTTCTTTCGGATCAAAAAGCATACTACTACAATATAGTATAAGAGAATCACTACTTTCATCAAAGTTATTGAGACCGGAGACGAACAAGGCGTTCTTTCGGATTGAAAAATACTATCATACATAGTACATACATTGTGTAAAGGTGCATTACACAAAGACGGGCACAATGGAAACAGAAACTTCTGCGTACAAAGTGCACCGAAGGCAGCTAAAATCCTCGCTTACAAGAACAGGAAAATTTCTAGAGAGAAGTGAAGACGCACTTGACATCGAGCAATGCAAGGCGCGCTATGAGAAATTCACGTACTTATACGATGAATTTAACAGGATTCAGTCCAAGTTGGAGGACTAGACGAATCCGAGCTAGAGAATAATGAGCGAGACACATTCGAGGAGAAGTATTTCGAACTCGAAGCTCGTTTCAGAAACATATTAAAAGCAGTGCGGAACAAACAAGTGGCAAAATGGAAACTTCGGCGGACGTAGTAAAATTGCCCACAATAGAACTACCCAAGTTCGATGGTGCATACGAAGATTGGCTCACCTTCTATGACACTTTCAGCTCGTTGATACATAACGACAGCAGAATTCAGCATTAATAAGTTCCATTATTTAAAGTCATGCCTGAAAGGAGATGCATCGAATGTCTTGCATTCTCTAGAAATATCAGCAGATAACTATGCAAATGCATGGCAAATGTTACAAGACCGATATAGCAATACACGAGTGATAGTGCAAAAGCATATCAATGCAATTTTTGAGTTGCCGCATGCAAACAAAGAGAATTTAAATACGCTACGGCAAATATTAGATGGTGTTCAAAGGCACAGTAGAGCGCTAGAAGCGTTAAAGCGACCCATAGGGCAATGGGATGATTTATTAGTGCACATAATAACCAAAAGGCTAGATTCCCAGACATTCAAAGAATGGGAAAGCAAAATACAAGGCACAGAGATGCCTACGTTCAAGGAATTGACAAATTTCTTAACACAAAAGTGCCAAACTTTAGAAGCAATTGGGAAACCAATGCAAAGTGTGTTAGCGAATAAAACTTCGGCTAACGTTGCAACACACAAGACAAGCGAATGCAATTTCTGCGACGGAAATCACCTGATTTACCACTGCAAATCATTTTTAGGTCTTAGTGTAGAACTAAGACAAGAGAAAGCTAGAAGTAAGCGGCTATGCTTGAATTGCCTAAGACCAAATCACATAGCTAGCAATTGCCCTTTAAAAGGATGCTGCAAGCATTGCGATAAGCGACACAGTAGCTTATTACATTATTTTAAGAAGTCTGATGGGCCGTCGAAGCTTCCTTCACCCCGAGCGGGAACCTCGACGTCCGTATCAACGCACAGCAGCAACAGTGTAAACACTCACACGATGCTTTCTACGGCGGTTATAAATGTCAGCGATGTAAGAGGACGTAAGCACAACTGCAGAGTGTTGCTTGATTCTGGATCGCAATCGAATTTAATAACCAACCGAATGGCTACAATTCTGCGTTTGCCGAAGATGCACGCAAATGTTGTATTGAGCGGAATAAATCAAAGCAGGAAAGAAATACCCCATTCAGTGAATGTTAATGTGAAATCGAAATGCAATGGATTTCAGCGCACTATCAACTGCTTGATACTTGAGAAAATAGCCGAAAAGCTACCATTAGTGCATATTCCGAGCGAACACTTACAAGTGCCTAAGAACGTGAGATTAGCGGATCCAGAATTCAATATACCAAAGGATATTGATATGTTAATAGGAATAGAACTATTTTATCAATTGCTGTGCGTTGGACAAATAAAGCTACACAGAGACGGACCGTTTCTACAAAAGACGCTTTTTGATGGATTATTGCTGGAAAGCTCATGGTACTGAGACATCACCAAACACGTCTACGATATGCATGCATCAACCTTGCAGTCATTAAACAGCAATATAAAGAAATTCTGGGAAATAGAAACCGTTGCCGAGAGGCAAGTGCATTCGCAAGGAGAGAGCAATTGTGAATTTCATTTTGCGGAGACGTCAGAGAGAGAAAGTGACGGGAGATTCGTAGTCTCACTCCCATTCAAAGAAAATGTAAGCTCGTTAGGAGGCTCGTATGAGCAAGCAGTAAAGAGATTTGATTCGCTAGAAAGAAGATTCCAGAAGAATGCTACGCTAAAACAAGAGTATGTTGGCTTCATGAATGAATATCTACAACTGGGGCATATGAGACTCGTAAATAACGCTGAAAGAAACGAACCTCATTTTTACCTCCCACATCACGCGGTTATAAAAGAAAATAGTCTCACCACGAAGGTTCGAGTTGTGTTTGATGGTTCCGCAAAAACAACGAGTGGAAGATCATTAAACGACACTTTGATGGTTGGGCCTAAACTGCAACAAGATCTGTTTGATATCATTTGCAGATTCCGATTGCATAAATATGTATTAACAGCAGATGTAGCCAAAATGTATCGACAAGTTCGTATGAACGAAAAGTCCATGGCATTTCAGAGAATTCTTTGGAGGAAGTCTGAAGAAGAGAGAATTCAAACTTTTGAGCTGACAACGGTGACGTATGGAACAGCGTCCGCCTCCTACCTAGCTATCAAAGCTTTACAACAAACAGCACTTACAGAAGAAGATGCCTATGCATTAGGAACAAAAGTAATTCTCAGAGACTTCTATGTAGATGACCTATTAACTGGAGCAAGCACATTGGCGGAAGCGAAAGAAATCATTAATCAAGTAACCACTGTTCTACAAAAGGGAAAGTTTGAACTGAGGAAATGGGATCGAACAGCCTAGAACTCTTAAAAAACTATACCAGAGTCTTGTAGCAGCCATACTGTGTTGGAGTGGAACAAAAGTGATGGCGACAATACACTTGGTCTTCAATGGAAATACCAGAAGCGACTCTTTGCAATATTCAGCGATCAAGTTTGCAGGGAGAAAAAGTATTACCAAGAGACATGTACTTTCGCATATATCCAAAATATTTGATCCCTTGGGCTTAATCAGTCCTTTTACTGTGAGAGCCAAAATCTTAATGCAAGAGATATGGAAATTAAACATAAGCTGGGATGAATCTCTTCCGATGAATGTCCAAGAAATGTGGTTGGAGTATGCTCAAGAAATAAATGAGATAGCTGAAGTAGAAATTCCAAGACATGTCATTTCCGTAGAGAATCCGTTGTACTTTGAGATACATGGTTTCTGCGATGCAAGTGAGAAGGCATATGGAGCTTGCGTATATATAAGAGCAGTAGACAAACATGGTGCCATATCTTCTCATCTATTGTGCTCAAAATCGAGAGTCGCTTCTATCAAGCAAATCACACTACCACGTTTGGAATTATGTGGCGCGTTGCTACTAGCACAACTTGTGAGCAGATTAATGCAAACATTAGCAATATCCATTCGGAGAGTGTATTACTGGACGGACTCTTCGATTGTAATATCTTGGCTGAACTCATCAAAAGCACTAAAAACCTTCGTTGCGAACAGAATTGGGGAGATAAGAGAATTATCCAATGTTCTACAATGGCATCATGTTGACACAAAACAAAACCCCGCTGATGTAGTATCCCGAGGAAGTTCTTTGCAAATGCTAAGGAACAATAAAGTGTGGTGGCAAGGGCCAAGTTTTCTACAAGATTCCGCAGAGAAATGGCCAGCTTCCAAATTTGCTCCTGTAAATGAACTGCCCGAAGTAAAAACCTTAATATGCACAACGAATATGACAGAGGAGTTCCAAATATTCGAACGATATTCAGACTTAAATAAGCTGAAAAGAGTAGTGGCATATTGCTTGAGATTTACAAGAAATATCAAAGCCCGAATTGCTAAAGAAGCGGAACATAGTAACAGTGGACATTTGACCACAGCGGAACTAGCCAAAGCAACGCTCGTACTAACCAGAGAAGTACAGAGGCATTATTTCAAAGAATATACACAGCTAAAGAAGGGACAGGAATTACATCCTTCTAGTAATATAATGTGTTTAAATCCTTTTCTGGACGAAGATGGTTTAATAAGGGTGGGTGGTCGATTGCGAAACTCCAACCTTCCTTTCCATGGAAAACATCAAATACTTCTGCCAGCCAAGCATCCTTTCACAACCTTAATTATTAAGAGTGAGCACATCAAGCAATTACACGCTGGAACTCAACAAACAATGGCAGCTATCCGAACCAAATACTGGCCTCTATCGCTAAAGGGTTCTGTTAAGGCACATATACGAAAATGCGTAGCCTGTTTTAAAGCCAATCCTACTTCGGAAAATTATATAATGGGTGACCTTCCAGCCCATAGAGTGACACCAGCTAAGCCATTTCAAAATGTTGGAGTTGATTTTTGGCCCAGTATATATTCGGGAAAGTATGAAAAGAAGACACATTGTCACAAAAGCTTATGGTGCTGTGTTTGTATGTTTTGCAACCAAAGCACTGCATATAGAACTAGTTGGAAATCTATCAACAGAAGCATTTTTGGCGGCATTAAAGCGAATGGTCGCCAGAAGAGGCAAGATAGCGAATATTTATTCCGACAATGGTACGCAATTCGTAGGTGCAAACACGGAATTGAGGAAACTATTGAAGCAATTACAGTCTCAAATCACCAAGGAAGAGATCCAAGCCTACTTAGCCAATAGTGAAATCAAATGGAATTTTATTCCTCCTCGATCACCCCATTTCGGAGGTCTTTGGGAAGCCGCTGTGAAGTCCGTCAAGCTGCACCTCAATCGAGTAATTGGAAAGACGACATTGACTTACGAAGAAATGCATACCCTTCTGGTCCAAATAGAAGGTATTCTTAATTCAAGACCCATTACTCCAATATCTAACGACCCAAACGATTTGCAATTCCTTACTCCTTCACACCTTGTAATGGGATACAATCCAGAAACAATTCCTGAACCTACTTTAACCCATCTTAAAGTAAATTCCCTTCGCCGTTGGCAACACATTCAATTCATGCGAGACCACTTTTGGACGAGATGGCACCAAGAATATCTGAATCAACTTCAACAGCGGACGAAGTGGCAACGGAGGAATGGAAATGGACTAACTCCCGGCCAGTTGGTAGTCGTGAAGGATGACCAAGGTCCACCAAGCAAATGGTTAGTTGGAAGAATCAGCAGGGTGTTTCCAGGACATGATGGCGTCGTGCGAGCTGCTACGGTGTCAACCCTACAAGGAGAAATGAAGAGACCCGCGGTAAAGTTGTGCGCGTTACCTATAGACAATCAGTAAGTGCGCCGACAACAATATTTGTAATGAACGTTTAAATTTTTTTTTTTTTTTGTGCGAGTCGTGTTAATCATCGTGTTTCAAAGACAGACAATTTGTTCGTTATTCGAAGTGTGTAGTGTTGAAGGCGGTTCCTTCAAGGGGGGCGGTTATGTTAAGAACATTCATACGCGAGCGTGCCATCCGACAGCGCTCCACAGTCCGAGGAATCATCGGAGCCCGAAAGCCGTCAACGAAGCAGCCGCCGCGCTTGCGCCGAAAACCGCCGATGCCTAGATCCGAGCCGCCGGCCGTGAATCGACAAGCAACGGGCTCGCATACAGCGGGGCTGGGACTCACGAACTGCAATCCCGGACATCGTCGCTTATATAGGGGGCTGAGCAAGAAGAGAAGTTGGAAAGGTATTCGGTGGCCGTTCGGCGCTTCGTGCGTATATTTCAACGGTTGCACTCAGCCAACTTCGGATACCAGGTCCAACACATATACACATGTATACAAACTTTGTCATATTATAAAGGTGGTAAACTAGCAAATACTAACATACGTATAGCAATATACGTCAAACGGAATACTGAAAATACTTTGTGTTTTATTATGAGAGAGAATTATATTTTATGTTATGTATATATTGTAAATACTGAATTTATTGTTTGACAATAAACATCTTAAAACAACTCAGCCTCTTCTCTGTGTTCTCTCCCCGGCGCATCGGTCTACAAATTAGTAGTCCCGAACAGTCCCAATAACAGTGTAACATATACACATATTTCACAAGTGCACATTGTATATACATAGATAATATATAAAAATGTATCTTACTCAACTCACCACCACCACTCGTCCCATACAAAATTATAAATCTACATTATCGGAGCATATTCTTAGCCAAACGCAATGCACTTCCCATGCCGACGTGGAAAACGTCGATGGAACTAAAATTGTTTATATAATTTGTACAAAGTCTGTACAAAGGTGAATTCATGTAAGCAACTGTATTACATTTGTGTAAATAAAAGATAGACCCCCAGTCTCGTACTGTAAGATGTCACATTAAAATTTATATTTTGGATGCAATAAAAGCTATCAATCTTATTATTTAGTAGTTTATAGAGAAACGCAAAATCTAAAAATAATCTTCTATTAGCAAGAGACAATATCCCATATTCATTTAGGCACCACTGGTACGACACTGAATTTCTATCAGGAAAAAATTTAAAATTTAGATGCTTTACGAACCTGCGTTGAATCCTCTCAATTCTATCTATATATGTGCAATAACAAGGACTCCAAACGACTGAACCAAATTCAAGGCCACTACGTACGAGAGTCGTATACAAAGTAATAATAGTGCTAACGTTTTTAAACTCACGAGATACACGAAACACAAAACCTAGTAATCTAAATGCCTTTTGAACCATGAAATCAATATGATAACGAAAAAGAAGTTTACTGTCTAATATATACCTAAAATCCTTAATACATTCAACTTTTTGTAAGCTAATACCATTAAGCATATACGAAAAATCCAGACCAGCTATATTTCGTGTAAAAGTGATTGCGTGGCATTTATTCACGTTTAAAGCCAACCTGTTTATTACACAGTAATTATAAAATTTATCTAATCTTCTTGAAACAATTGGCAATCTTGAGATGTAACTATGGTGCAATACAATTTAGCATCATCAGCGTATAACAAACAATGACAGAATTGGAAGACCTCGGCAAGATCGTTCACAAAAATACAAAAAAGGAGCGGGCCCAAATGGCTACCTTGTGGGACCCCGATGTGACCTCAAACGTTTTAGATGTAAAATTATGAATAGCTACAGACTGAGTTCTAAAACTTATATACGATTCAATCCACCTTAATAGTGAGCCATGTACACCGAAGTTTCCAAGCTTAACAATCAAAGACCTGTGATGAACCTTATCAAATGCCTTGGAAAAGTCGGTATACACAGCGTCCACTTGTACTCTGTTGTCCATCGACGAAGACAGAAATGACACAAATTCAACTAAGTTGGTAACCACAGATCTGCCACGAAAAAAACCATGCTGGGATGTACTAATATAATTTTTACATTGGAAGAATAACGAATCGGTAATCAAGGACTCAAAAATTTTACCGAAGTGAGATAAAATAGAAATTGGTCTATAGCTTTTAATATCTGTTCTAGATCCATCTTTAAATATTGGTATAATATTAGCATGTTTCCAAATTGTAGGAAAGATACCGCTACTTAACGATTTGTTAAAAATAAGTACAAGCGGTACACAGAGTGAAGCACAACACATCTTAATAAAATAAGGCGGTATTCCGTCAGGTCCAGCTCCCTTATTGACATCCAATTGGCCCATCTTCAATCGAACCTCATCAATAGACACTGTTAGACGTTAAGCATTTTCACTAAGTTGATGTTCTATCAGGCAAGGTGTATTACTAGATTCAAATATAGAAGAAAAGTATTTCATAAATAGGTCGCATGTTTCTTCAATATTATTTGATACATCGTTTTCGTACGACATTTGCATCGAAATTGAACCCGACGCTCTCTTACTTGACACGAATGACCAAAATGGTTTAGTACTATTATTATTCACAGAGTTTTCAATAATAGGTATATAACTGTAATAATCTCGTTTAATTAATTTTTTCACCTGCCTGCGAACGGTAGAAAAAGCTTCGTAATCATCATATTTACGCGTTTTTTTAAATTTTTGATGCAATTTATATTTATCTTTAACGGCGCAAATAGTCGAAAAAGAATACCAACGCGGAAAAGAATTTGCACGGACTATTCTACTTCGAATATTTTTGTTAATCAAACTAAAAAGCTTATCATACAAAAGCTGTACACATTCGTTGACATCTAAATATTGAAAATTAGTTGCCCAATCAATTTCACATATTTCATTATTTATAGTGTTATAGTTCGCGCGACGATATTCATATTGTTTAAAAGATCCTTTGATATTAAATTTTACATAGTCAACAGGTACAACAATATCAATGGCTTTATGGTGGCCATCTTCAGGCACAAAAGGAGCATCACATGAGGCGACTGCAACACCGATTACGTTCGACAAAACCAGGTCCAACAGTTTACCGTTCGCATTGTAAACATAACTGAATTGCCTTAGGTCAAGAAAGGAAAACGTTTCGATAAAACACTCACCTTTTTCATCTATCGGATTAGAAGGAAAATATGTACCAGCATCAACGTCAAATAACCAACTAATCCGTGGCAGATTGTAGTCACCAATAACACAAAAAATCATCCGATTTACTTAACATAATGTTTGAAATTTTTTAGGTGCTCTAATAATTATTTGCTTCACAATATGGGGGACAATAAACACAGCAAATATACAATAACCTACCACCCAACTTAATTGAAACCACAAGTCCTCACACACATCATTTTTAGTGCACCATCCATCAACAACCCCCGATTCCAAGGCAGCATCCACCGCAACCAGCACACCACCACCATCCCGCTTCAAAGTAGTATTCAGATTACGATCCCTTCTGTAAACCACATAATCCGAACTAAAAAGTTCCGCACTACTGACATAAGATTGTAGCCACGTTTCGGTTAAACAAATCACATTATATAATTTACTAGACGCAGCCCTGAAAAACTCTCCAGTCTTGGATCGTAAACCACGACAATTTTGATAATAAATCGAAACCATAAAGATTTTAAGAAAATACACAAAGAAATATACTTATTTTAATTTTTATAAGGAGCACTCATCAAAAATATAAACCGCCGGCTAGATTCGCTCTTCCTCACCAATATCTTGCAATCTCTGACCAGCCAAACTTAAAACCGTGTTCCTTACAATATTCCTTGGTTCTGGCCAATAAATTTTTATTTGCTTGCGTCAGATGATCGTGGATAAACACCCGATCGGAACCGGTGGATGATGGAACAACATCAGATACTCTCAGCATTTTTCGCTTACGAACATGCTGCATAAACTGGTCTCTGGTTGATTATTAACGAATTTTGCAATTATGGCTCGAGGATTTTTACTTTTGGGAGACACATGAGAAATTCTATGAAGGCCTCTATATCACCCTGTGTTAAAGGGTAACCTACGACACTTCCAATGCCAATCACTAGATCTATAACTTTCTCATCAGGTGATGACGGTATTCCCTTGAATTCAACATTATTCTTGCGCGAGTACTGCTGAACCTGGTCCATCTCACTCCGCAACACAGCCATCCCCTGTTTTAGGCTAGCTACTTCGGCCTTTAACGATGACAGCTGCTTTAATTCTTGTTTAAAATGTTGAATCTCGCTAGTAAAGTCATCAATTTTATCGCCATAAAACTTGAGGCTCTCATGAAACTCACTTTGGCTACTCTTAATAAGCCCAATGTCGGCCTTAATACTAGACAGTATCTGCGTAAATACCAGGCGTATCCAAATTAAACGATCCCAACCCACGGTAGCCCACACACCTCCACTTCATCCAACATCACCCGCACAATCCAAAAGAGCGTGGGAAAGTCGCCGCAGACAGGAATGATAGTAACGTAAACACGGTCCACTGCACCTCAAGCCGGACTGTGCCTACTACAGGCCGAAGAACACTTCGCACACAAGTCCGGCATCGAAACAGTTTTTTCCGCACTCCTTACTGTCGAGTTTTTGCTTACAGTTTGTAGCCAGATACGAAATAATATAGGGATAAATAATCAAAAATCAAAGACAATTGATGACACAATTGCAGACTCCAGTGCGTAGATCGACTTTAAATCGATTATCAAATATTCTGGCACCGAAAAAAACTACGTAAACCGCGTTGATTTTATGAATAAGACGGAAAAACCACAGAGCAAATGACACACGTGCACTCACACCCAAACTCAGAGAGATATGATATTATATTGATGTCATTTGATTGTGAAAAGTGTGATCGATAGCGTTATTGTTCACAATTATTCCACGAAAGTTTAGTAATGAAGAATATGCAGATATTCACTACGTGGATGTATTCTGCGATGGTAATGCTGAAGCATCGGTTCGTGAATATGCAAGGCGTTTTCCAAGGAGGAGAGTTCCAAATGCCCAAGTTTTTACCGATACGCACCGTCGCTTTCGTGAATTGGATTTACGTACTGAAGGTACAAAAGAAAATGCAAAAATGAAAAGTAAAAATGAAAATTAAATTAACTAGCTCAGCGGAAAAAAAAGGGCGCAAAAGAACAATTAAACTCAGGGTTACCCTCGCAATTAAAACTTGAATTTAATCATGAAAAGTAAATTGTGGGTGAAAAAAATCTGACTTTCTTTAATTCCCCAAATTTTGAAAAGGTTTAAAGAAAAATAAAAGAACAGAATTTAGAATGACGTTAATAACAATTAAAAATTTATTATATAAAAAAAAAGAAAAGAAAAGACATTTCGTTACAAATTGCAGAAAAAAAAACCATGAGCTTAGGGCTCTGGTCGAAATTAAAAACTGCATGAATCTAAACTTTACAAAAGGACAATGCAAATCCTTTAACAAACAAAAGATAAAATAGTTCAGGAAGATAGTCCTTTTTTATATCAATCAATTCACGTGGCTTCAAAAATTAGAACTAAATTAAACGTGGACAAATCAAATGAATTAACACCAGAAAAATTAAAATACAAGCACAATGCTTCTATTCACCCACCCCGAGGTGATTAATAAATAATTACAGATCAGCAAAACCACAAAAACGAACAAAAATTAACTCTTTAAACTAAACATTATCTTCCTGCACGAAATAATAAAAGATCTTACATCTAAATTGTGCACACAATAATATAATACCAATTATTATAGAGTGAGTTCCTTGATGGATGATATAGATCAGAATGAACGAAACAAATCTTTAAATATAAATGAAATACCAAAATGGCAGCAATGAAAATAAATTTACATCTACTTACACCGGCATCTCGTCAAAGAACTGGCCCCTCTAGGTAAAACAATCGCATACATATAAAAATAATCCTACAGCTGCGTGCGCTGCAACACACAAAGATCTGTCCGCCAACAGACGAAATCGCAAAACATAACAACATATACAATACTGGTGAACGCAATATGTACAACTGAATGAAATTAATATAAATTAAACAAATTAATTCAATTAACAAAATCTTATATAAAATAAAATACACAATTGAAATTGTGGAAACTCTTGCGCAACATTGATAAAGACTAATTGGAATGAACACGAAAAAAAAAACTGAATTTACGAAAACCGGGGTGCCAGACCACAGCAGTATTAATCATGACCAGTACAGGAACAACATTGCAATGGTCAGAAGAAATAATAATCAAATTTTGCGGTTATTTGACGTTAACCCGCGACTTAGCACTCGTAGAGCAGCTCGACAAGTGCAATGTTCGCAATCACAGATATGGCGTACATTACGTGCACATCATAGAAAATGTTGTCATCTCTAACCTGTTCAAAAGTTACAGCTGGGGGATGCAGAAAGAAGGGTAATCTTTTGCGACTGGCTCATATACGAATACGAAAACAATAACGATTTTTTGCACAAAATACTGTGGACAGACGAAGCTTCATTTACTAGAAGCAGAGTGTTGAATAATCATAATCTCCATGTCTGGGAACATGAAAACCCACACGAAATTCGACCACGTTCTTTCCAAAATGAATTCAGTGTTAACGTGTGGATGGGAATTTTACATAATAATGTTTGTGCACCTCACTTTTTGCCTCCACGATTAAACTCTGAATTATTTTACGAATTTCTTAGCAATATTTTAAACGATTTACTTGAGGACGTACCACTTCACTGGAGAAATTGCAGCAGGATTCAATTGGATGGTGCACCAGCTCATTATGGATTAATAGTACGACTATAGTTAAATACTAATTATCCACAACGTCGGATTGGGCGTTTAGGACCAGTGCTGTGGCCTCCAAGATCGCCAGATCTTAGCACTTTAGATTTCTATGTGTGGGATGCTGAAAAATAAAAGTGTACGCACCCCATCAATCACAGAACAGTTAATTTTAAGAATTGAAGAGCTGTAATGAAATCGACATAAATGCGACAATAATCCCGCTAATGATTACCGATTTGTTGTTTAATGGATTTCATTTTGAACATCTTTAAAACTAAGGCTATAGTTTTTTTTTTTGTTAAAAATAAATGTTACTTTTGTCATATTAACAATTTTCACAGTTAATAAAGAATCTGTGTAATAAGCCTGATTTAATGATAATTATTATTATGTTTACCTCGATTTTTCCGCAATGGCGTTTGCGCTCGCTACAATAAAAAAACCTTCAACAAGCTGTAACTCGAAAACGAAACATTTTTGGATATATGTTTTTATAGAGTTTTTCCACCAGTATGGTGGGTAGAATACCCTGTTTAAGTTTCCCGAAAAAAAATGAATCACCTGTATATGTTTATTGTATGTTGAAATTCATGAATGTGGTACGTAGTAGAAGTAAATGAAGTTAGGTCTGACTGGATGGTTGTTCCTGACGGCGTGCCGCAAGGGTCGATTTTATGGTCTTTGCTTTTCTTATTATATGTTAATGATCTGCCCAATATAACTTCTGGTGTAATCCTAATGTTCGCAGATGACACTACTATGATCACGAGAGCAAAAGAAAATGCTAATTTAATTAAGACAGTGGAAAATAATTTAATGGTGCTGCAAGACTGGTTTATACACCATAATTTAGAATTAAACATGAACAAAACTAAATTAATAATGTTCAACATGAACTCAGAACATATTAGTGTCAAGCACAATGATATAACTCTTACCTGTTCCGATGAGACGCTGTTCCTGGGATGGAGGCTTGACTCCATCTACTACGATGTATCTTTGGCGTTCCCACATTGAACATATATTGGGCAAATTGAGCAGTGCTTGTTATGCGCTGAAAGTTATTGCACAAAATGTGAGCATTGAAACAGCTGTTTCAGTATATTATGCCAATGTCTACTCTCGTTTGAGATATGGGATTGTCTTCTGGGGAAATTCCATCGACGTGGAAAGAGTCTTCATCCTGCAGGAAGCGTGTCTAAGATCAATTTTCGGCCTACGAAGGCGTGACACGTGTAAAGACATTTTTAGAGACTTTAGTGTACTTACCGTTCCGGCTATTTATATACTTGAGTGCGCATTGTTTGTCAAAAGTAATTATAATGATTTTTAAAAAAAAAATTGAAATAGCACATAATCATGGCACCAGATATACATTAAATGGTTTCTTGGTGCCACCTTATACGCACTTGACTAAATTACAGAAAACTGCATTGTTCCAATGCATACGTATTTATAATCATTTGCCAAATATTTTGAAAAATCCTGCCTTTCAAGACTTTCAAAAACAAATTAAAGAAAATTCTTAAATCAAATATTTTATATAAAATTGAAGATTTTTTTACAATAGAAATACGTTAGCAAACACTCAAGTTTTACATTATTCGTTATCGTAATGTGATGTATATTGTGTATGTGTGTATATGTGTGTTTCTTTTAACTCTAATTGACATTGACTTGTTTCAAACACTTTTGTATTTATGGAATGAAATATATTATTATTATTACTAATATTATATTTATATTTGCGGGAAACGTGTGCTCCTATTGTAGAAAGGAGCCCTAAATACGAATTGTTTTTGATCTCTCTTATTATAAATTCTGTAGGGACCTATTTAAGTACAGAAAACTCACACAGTGTGATACCTATATACTTCAGGTGTTTTGTTTGTTTTTAAGTACAAATCGGATTTTTTCAACTGATTTTCTACACGACCACAATACCAGACAAGACGTGGCGCACACGCCACAAATCAGTAAAACTCCAAGTCAGTAGTAGATACTTCTGTTGTGCCGTTCAGTGTAGTATGTTCTTCTCGGGTGAAGCAGATTCTTATATGTACAAGTAAATGCTGCGAAGTAGATACTTTTTAGTGAAGTAGCATCAATCAGCCTTAGCATCTACTACGTTTTATGCATTCCACCCCATATGTCCGTTTTAAAAATGTAATAAGATTTAATTTCGAAATGTAAAACGTCTACTATTGGTGATAAAGATTGAAATCGGCATGCTCAAATAATAAAAAGGAAGTATTCAAACTGGTTGAAGAAAAAAGGAAAGCATATACTTTTTTAACTTATCTCTCAATGCTCTTAATCTGATCATAAATTATTTTGGAGAATTAATCTACAAAACTCCCAAGCTCCATATAATCCCAAATCGCAACAAAGTTCAGTTTACGATCCAGCAAAGTCTTCCAGCTTCCAGCCAAGTTAATTCCCTGGACTTCCAAATGAACAATCGCAGAAATCGACTTCTAATGACTTCATTCATTTCAAGTAATTCCCCCCACACTCCCAGTAAGGTAAACATTCGCCAGATTTGCCCGTTGTTCCTTAAAGGCGCGCAAGAGGGGGGAAGCAGCTATATAGCTGCGTCCCTAAAGCACGTCTTCTTCAACGGCGACGTTACGATTATTAATAGGCGCGTAAAGGCTTTTTCGGAGAAATTGTGATAAATTTGAAGTGTCGGCGGGCTCTATTTACATTAAAACTTCACTGTTCCGGGGGGCCCCTGGATGCCGTCGTCGCGTGAGTATGCAAATTCGGGCGGTTGCTGCCGTCGCGCACGCATTATGTTTTAAATCGTACAGCCGCCGCAACGGGCGCCCGCCTGGTTCGTTAATACATTTTAATTTATTCATAAAGCAAAACAACAAGTGCACGCCGAGTTTGGATAAGGGACCGCACGTGTCTCGTCCTGTGGTGGGGAGGATGAGTGGCGAAATTCGCGCAAATAATTAATCAAAGCGAACGAAAAGCGCTTGTCCCAGTGCGTTGGGTCTGCGGTTGGCGATAAGCTCGTTAGATTGTCTGCTTCTTAGACTTGTTAGTGACGCGATGTGACTGCAAGTTTAGTATTCAAACTATGCTACGAAGAATTGAAACCAGCATGTGGTGGCACCGAATTTAAAAGTTTATCAATTCTTGACAACAAATTAGTAAGCTGCATTATAAAACACACTGCTGTAGACAAGCAACCCATGTTTGCTGTGTGTATTTTGAGTTGCATTGTTCTGTTGTCATGATTACTCCGGTCGTTCGGTATTCAATGTACCGAGAGAATTTTCACAAATTTGGATTTTATTTTTGTATAAATCTAGTTAAAGAGTTGATTGTATGATTTATTTAATTAAGTGTTAAGTTATTTTAAATTAAATTCCTTTCATTTTAGATGTCTAGCATTTGCTAGTTCTGTTTAAGGCGTTTTCTACTAGATTTTGTGCGTTTGCGTTGTAATTTGTTACGTGTCGTTGTAGAGTTTTGTCAGCAGTCCTTGGTCGGACTGTTAGCTGTGAGTAGACGTATTTTTGTAGATCATTGTTGCCATTTTGTAGTATCCATTTTGATTATAGTAATTTTCGTTTCGTTTCTTTAAAAATTTGTCATCAAGGAATTCATTTTGCAATATTGTTATATATTGACGTGTACACGTTGTAGATAGTAAGATTATGTTATGTTTTTTTACTTTGATAATTCTCTCATTATAGTTTAAAAAGTTAATTTTTGGTTTTCTATTTTGCTGATTCATTTTTATTTGTCTATCACCTGGGTTTGGGTGAGTAGAAGCGTTGTCCTTGCATTTAGTTTTTCATTCTTGTTATTTACTAGTAATTGTTCACGCTTAATTTAGTTTGTTTTAATTTGAAACCGTGGATTGCATATTGGTATATTTGGTTATCTTCCTGAACAACCAAATCTTTTGCTTTGTATAGGAATAGCATTTCCTTTGTAATTTAGAATCAAGTCAGTTTTTTTATTTAATCACAGACCCTCATTCACGGTTTTTTCTTGCTCAAATTGTAATTAACCCTTTTTGAATAAAATTTTATTGTTACTTAGCATCTTTGGGTTAAAAATTCTGTTCTTTTATTTTTATATTTAAACCTTTTCAATTTTTCGGGTATTTAGGAAAATCAGATTTCTTTCTCTCACATTTTATTTTTCGTGTTTAGATTCATGTTTTTAATTGCGAGGGGTAACTCTGAGGTTAATTTTCTTTTGCGCCCTTTAAATTTTATCCGTTGAGCTAGTCTATTTTAATTTTTTTTTCTTGTTAATTTCATTTGCAAGTGCAATTTTTACAATCAGTACACAGCAGACATATACAAAGTATTTGCAGTTGCCGAAACCTTCTTAATTCTTAAATCGCCTGCTGCTATAAGGTAGTAGTTGGCATTATAAGCTCAGATCTTAAAGGTTATTTATCTAAGAATTTTCCTGTTGTGATGACGTTGTGAGTGGAGCTCAACACGGTTTCTGTGCGGGTAGGTCTACAGAGACGGCTGTAGGTAATTTAGTTGACCGTATTCACATGAATTTGCAAGAAGGTAAATATGTTGCTATGTTGCAGTTTGATCTTACTAACGCTTTTGACACTATCAATCTCGATATACTTCGTCAGAAATTATACGCGCTTGGCTTTAGAGGTTATTTTCTCCAATGGTTATTCAATCTGTCTGAACGGCAGGCATGTATAAAAGTGAATACTATATACTCTAATAAAGTCGGTATTGAGTTGGGTGTCCAGCAGGGATCCGTGTTGGGCCCCTTACTCTTTTCTCTATACGTTAATGATTTGCCTGATTTTCTTTCTTGGACCTAGTAAGGTCATATCTTATACGGATGATACTACCATTATTGTTGAACGCAATAATTCATCCCAGTTACTAATTAATTCTGACCTTGCGTCTCGGGCTTTTATCACATGGCGTTTGAAGAACAAATTAATTGTCAACTTAAAGAAAACCGTTTGTATGCAACCCCATAACAGAAAACAAATTCAAAATTTTAATATCTCTTCAATTGATAATGTCATATATTGTGTTGAAGCAACAAAAATTTTGGGGGTGCAAAATTTACTGGACCAAAAAGCTTTGTTAAATGTTTATTACAGGTTGGCCTATTCGGTCATGTCAATGTAAATGTTTGGAGTTACACATCCAGTTGGAGGGGAGTATTTATTTTGCAAAAAAAATATTGTTGAGATTAATTTACAAATTAAAGGGTAATGATGGCTGCAAACCTGTATTCGAAACTAGCCGCTATACTTACTTTCCATGCCATTTCATCTACAAAATCCATTTATGTACATTAAGAAATATAAAATTCTTGAACACAATTCTAATTGTCATAATTATAGTATGAGACACGGCAACTTGTTGCGGACCGACATACAGAAAACCACCTTATACGATAAACATAGGGGTAATATTTTTGATTATTGTATTATAGAAAAATAAATACTAGATAAGCCAGCAATCTCCTGACGATCATTCCATTATAAAACTACATGTACACTCGTGTAAATAATAAATTGAATAATAATATAGCAAAATGCTTGCAATGAAAATAACAATATGAAATAAGCTGTTTGTCGCCGATGATTCTAATTGGTTACGGGACGAACAAATAGCGGTAACTGAACTAGTAAGTTCGCGCTTTCAAGAATGATTAAAACAGTAAACTCGCAGTCTACAACTACCGGAAAAGAACTAGTATAACCGCGGCAGTGCGCAATAACTTAGTGTGTGACTTTTAATTCGCGAAAACGGTAATAATTAAAAGTGACAATTCACGTTACAAATTAACGTAAGAATTTGTGTACACAAGAACGGATATTACAGGACATCAGCAATTAGCCGACACTCGAATGTAATATACGGAATCAGACGGAGATTACCTGAGGCGCAACCCTAAAGCCGGCACTCGTAACGTAATATGCGGAATCTGAACGGAGATTACGTGAGGCGCAACCCTAAAGCCGGCACTCGTAACGTAATACACGGAAGCGGACGGAGATTACGTGAGGCGTAGCTCTAAAGCCGGCACTCGTAACGTAATATTCGGAATCTGAACGGAGATTACGTGAGGCGCAACCCTAAAGCCGGCACTCATAACGTAATACACAGAAGCGGACGGAGATTACGTGAGACGCGACCCTAAAGCCGGCACTTGTAACGTAATACACGGAATTTGAACGGATACTATGCGAGATCAGCCGTCGGCCGACGCTCAGCTCAGTAGAGGGAGAGAGAGAGGGGGTAGCGGAACCTCTCTCTCTCTCTGCCGGGTTCGTGTTTCGCGGCGAGTATTTAACTCGCAGCTACCAAAAGAATCAAGTTGTTGATAGTGCAAAAAGCATGTTGGTGAAGATGACAGTGCGACACTTTAGTTTTCTATCCTTTATGTATGTTTTGGGAAATATCGCATAGCATATTTAAAATACAAAAATCAACATAATAAAAATACTCAAATTATCAATAAATCTAGCGATAAGGAAAAAAGTATATATTTTACTGACCTGTACACCAATTCTATCTGAAAAGTTAAGTAGTAGTTGTCTTAAAAAATACAATATTAATGAAGCGCATATATCTAATAACAACAATGAAACATTATTTTCGAAATTAAAACAGAAGATTGATTCAGATAAACAAACTTCTGCCATTTATAAAATTAATCGTAGGGATTGTCTTGCAGCATATAGCTTCCATGAAGAAATAATTGGGAGATTTAATTTCTTTTATAGTATCTAAGTCTCTGGATATCGGTCAGTTTATTTTCGATTTTCGATAATGTTCCCTTATATCGGAAGTACCTGTCAAATATTTTATTGTAAATGGAATTGATTCTACTCTGAATTTTATATGAAGTTTATCTAACACACCACTTAATGTCTATGCCTTACAAGATACTTGGCTTTTTTTTAACAAAAAGTCAGAGTCAACAATGAAATTATGAAATATTAAACTGACTGCAGGAAGAAGAGAGAGGTAAATCAAAAGATCTTCAATTTAGGGTAACTCATATTTTTCTCTTTGCGCCCATAGATTGTCTGTCAAAAAATACATATACATTTTCATTATAAGAAATACAGCTAAAACAACTGCTGTGGTTCGCCTGTATTACATGTTTTATTGAAACTTCCCCATCCTTTTTTTGTTTTTCAACTAAATTAAAGGATATTTTGCACATGTTATATTGCAAGTAATTGTGAGATGAGAATAAATTACCGGCGGCGGGAGAATGAACATAGTGTTACATTAGCTGACAGATAATGCTATGTTTACAATTAACGTCGTCAAAAAATCTTTTTTGCAATTAGTGCCGTAACCATACCATTTATTCCACTAGTGCCGTAATAGGGTCTATTACAGCACTAGTTGCGTAATAGAAATGGAACATTTAAGCAGATTTATTTTAAGTTGGTCACATTGCAACAGAAATGGAGATCTCAATATGACATTTTGTAAGCAAGTTTGAGGTTATTATATTAAAATTCATTGTAAGATTTGATATTTTTAATTAATCTTTGAAATAGTACAACTATTATAAACATTTATATTAACGTTTGAATTATCTTTCGAAGTGATAGTGATACCGTGTGCAGTAGAAACATTCTGTTGAAAATTATCGTTCTCTGCGATAGTGATATTGCTTCTGTTGGAGTACTCAAACTGTGAACCATTCCCAGAAGTTCCAGGTAGATTCACATTATTTTCCTGTGCAAACTATTTCCAACATCAATTTTATTTTCATAGAAGAGGCAACCTAACCTTCAGCAACAGCCGTGCTTTTCCAGCCACCTAATCGTTTTATAGTTAAATATCACCTCCAGTATTTGCTATATGTGTCGCACTGGGATCTTCTAAAACAATGTCCTGTATAAAGATGAGGATCTGGTAAATGAAGAAAACTGGCAATTTGTTTAGGAACATTTCCCATGGTTTAATACCGATAGGGCTATTAATTAAGCAGCCATGACGATAAATTAGAAAAAAACGTTTGTAAGTAACTGTTTTAGGCGCGGATTATTATATTTTTTTATAAGTTCGATGCAGTTTACATCAGTCACTGCGAAACATCTGGGTACATTGTTTTTTGTTTTAGGTATGTTGACTATAATGGAATCGGAATTGTATTGAAGATCTTCCACACATATATTAATTAATTCTTCTCGCCTACAGGCTCCATTATATCCTATTATCAAAATAACCTAGAATATAAAGAATTTACAAAAAGAAGACAATAAAATCAACACTAACCTTTATAGCTAAGTATATTTTATCATCGGCTTGTTTCAAAAATCTATGAATCTTCTTCTTCTAAAATTTTAGATTTTTTTGTTTGATAACTTTAGATAGCCGTTTTAATAATGCTTGAAGTTTCATATATTTTGATATATCCACATTTCTATGTACATTTAAACACGATCTTAACATCGAATAAATCGACCATAATGATGACGATTTTCTTTACGTAGCATTTCAAAATAAGCAAGTAAGACGTTCTCAAGAAATATGAAGAATTTCCTTTTCTTTGCACCATTTTTCAAATTTTTGTATCGCTTTTGATACATAGTGTACGATTTCTCCGGAAGTAAATTATTAATGGTTTTTCAGCAATTTGCCGTATTTCAGGCGGAGTGCATGAAAAAGTTGTAGAACTCATATTAAATATTATAATATAGTTACTTTAGTAATATAATATATAAACAAATTTCAAAAATGTGTCAATTTTAAATTAACTTGTCAATTTAAATCTTGTGCCAAACCAAGGTGACAACTGGTGACAACCGCCACAAAATTTCCCTAGGTTATCAAATTTTTCTCGTTTTTGCTTTTACAAAAAGAGAAATTTTAAACTAATTGCAAAAAAATAGCATAAAAGACACGTTTCATTTGACATTAAAGCACTCATTCAGTTAAGAAACTCGTTTCTTAAACTCTGAATTCGTACTTTGAAACGTCAAAATGAAACTTGTCTTTTAATATACTATTAACTTGTACATTTTTATCTTTAGTAGCTTTTACAACGGAGAGAAATCTTTCAAAAAATCACTTTTCCGATAAGAAACAGCAAAGAAATTAATTTCTCTTACGCGAGTATTTCTATATTTCTACAGATTAAGTTCATGTGCATGTAATTATCTCATCGATAAATATGCTCATTAGTCACAATAAATCGTCCAGGGATTCACTATTAAACCATTGGATCATTACACATATAAAAACGTTTCAAAGCCTCAGACGATCTACATCAATATTCCCTCATTACGTAAATGGAAAAGATGAGCTTCCTCTATCGTCCTAAGCGATACGTTTTTAGTAAATAATCTCCCTTAACGTTCAATAATATAAATGGCGTAGAGAAAAACAGTAAATTTAAACTGACGTCCGTTCGGAGCTACCCGTAGCCTAGTTTCCACGATATTCGTCGACGCGATTCCTAACTAACCGCGCGTCTGCATATTTCCCCGGCCGATTCTCTCGTCTGGGTAGTTTTCCAGTTCGACCTTTCGTTTACCTTTCCGCCATAACTTCTATACATATCTCGATCAACGCGCATAATCCGTGCAGTATTCTAGTTTCTCCGATAAATTATAAACGCATAATACGCTTCCGCAATCTCGTTGTTGCTGGAAGTTCGGGAAAATTTTCGCGCTGATAATGCTCTTAAATCCGTGCTGCCGGCATTATTTTAAATGTGTACACGACGCGAGTTCTAGCAGAGAAGTTCTGTGCAAACTTCTTAGAATTTTGCGGAGTATAATTGCATAAACTACCTCTACTTCGAAAGTTTAATATAAAAAGAAACTTATTTGCATCTAAATTAGTTTGTTCGTCATCACCTCTGCGGACGGATGTTTATAAATTATTCCTTATGAAGCTATGGTTATCTGGTACTTGGAAGTTGCAACTAACTTTGTATTAGATAACATTTTTATTTTCAGGAAAACTAGTTTTAAGATTTATAGCGGAAGTATTTACAATTCCGAATGAAACGTATAACTTCAAGTATAAGCAGCAAATATATTTATTTGTATACTCTATACTTAAATCATTAAATAACTAACCTAAATGGAAATGGAAGCCACAAGGGAGAAGGAAATCAAGATAGTTTACGGGGAAGTTCGCAAAGTGGCATAAATATTAGAGAAAGACGATTGGGAGAAGGACTTTGGAATGACAGGGAGGAATGAAGTTTGGGAATCGGAAGAAGGTATAGGATGCTAATACGTATATTGTCATGATTTAAACAATTTTATCTATCTCTTTTTAAAGAAAATATAACAAAAAGGATATAAAATGTCACAATGAATAGCCAGACAATCTCAAGGTGGTGTAGAAGATCTCTGCATTTGGCAAGTCTTTCGAGGGCAGTTTTCTTCCATATTGTCTCTTCAGGAAGTAAAGTTGATCAGTGGAAAGACGTCTCTAGATCGAAATCAAATATTAGAATACGAATATTAAATATTTATAGCATTAAAAACATATTCAATAAAGGTAAAGTCAGGTAAGTGTGTAGTGAAAACTGCATAGTGTGGGAAAATGTAACACTGTTCACATAATAAGACATTTTGATAAATTTTACACATAGAAGTAGATAATATATACCCAGTTGTAAGCCTTCAATAGATAGGCCTTTTATAATTATCAACGGTTTACTAGAAAAAAAAAGAAATTTTAAACACTGTCAATACTACACACTTACCCAGCAAAATGGGGCAAGTGTGTAATCGTTCCACATTTTTATATTAATAGCATTATCCTTTAGTTCGGCCAAGAGTGTAATACTAAACTGATGCCTGTTTAATAAGGTGTGATATATTCACAAGTTATTCAAGTTATTACAGGTTAGGAGATGCGAACTTTTGTTTGTAAAACTAGTATGAAGTTTAGTACATTAGTATTATAATAAGAGGACGACCGTATTTCAATTTTAAAAATAAATATAGCCAAACTACACACTTGCCCCGGTTACACACTTACCTGACTTTACCTAATAAGATTTTGACAGATCAAAGTTTGGATCGATTTCAGTTCGAAAGATCTTTTTTTTTTACAGTTTCAACGAATGACGACGTTCCTCTTTATGTGTGTGTGTGTGTGTTCTTTTGTCTTTTGTTAAGATAATCTACTGTGTGCTTATCTTTTGCTTATAAACTTTATAAGTTACCCTTGTAGCAGCGTCCTCGTGATTCTTATTTCTTCCGCCTGCAGCGATAGCGAATCAACTCTAGTGAAGTACCCTAGTAGCAAAATTTAAATTTCCCGCAATTATTTTTAGTAACTTCAACATTGAAACACGAAATTACCAATGATTTTGTATTAGATTACTAGTTACTTTGATGCCTTTCTGTTTGAAGTTACTAAAAATAATGATGGTAAATTTAAATTTAGCTACTAGGGTAGCTACAGTACGTGAGTAGTTATCCATGGTTCTTACTTTGATGTACGCAACAAATAAAATATATCCCAGTGAAACAAATCCTTAGTTTTTAGTATTTTTAATTATTAATTATTCCTGAGATCAACAACAAGATAAAAAAAAAGATGCACTAATATAAATACAGATAAGCAAATCTCATTAAATATTAAATATATTACAATAATATGTACAACAATGAATTACCATGAAATAGTCGATTTGTTTAACGGAGTTTTCGGCTTACTTTTTGAGAAAGCACGTGAAATAAATATATAAATATATACAGGAGTATATGTTTAAGTTTTGACGTTCGTCTGTAAATCGTTACAAACGAAATCTTATTGATTTATAACAGAGATCAGTGAATTAACGTATTCACGTACCCGGGGACAACAACGAGCGATAGTTCGACGACTAAAAACTATATTCGTGTCACGCCCGAAGGACGACAACGAACTACAGTCTTGTAGGATCGAAAAAAGGCTATAATCGTGTCACCCCGTAGGACGACAGCGTACTATAGTCAAGGCGAGGGAGAGGATCGGGAACCGGCGAAATTGGCTTTGATCACGGTAAATGCACGGCTTATATAGACACGCGGCCTTGGTTGGAACTCAAGCGTGTGTAAATTCAACACGGGCAGTGGGAATAAAGGGTGCGCCGCGTGGAGTGGACGCGATATGCTAAGAATTGAAACTATTGTAAGACGCGTGCTGACGAAAACAAATCAATAAATAAATGCGGCCGAAACGAGCGTAATAGGAAAAATGATTAAATAAACTAAAAATTATGCCAAAATAAATTACAAAACTAAACCAAATACTGAAATTAATTTTTCCTTGTAACGACACGTTACAACAATATATTTAATTTGATTAAATTTAGTTAAGCAAGACTTCTAGATGTATTTGTAATCCAATTTCATTGATATGTCAACATTAGAAGAAAAGCAAAATTCTCCCGATATTTCACATGGTCACAATACGCACCAAATTAATCATTTATAAATGCTGTTATTACATCAATGGTTATTTTTTATAGGTTTATGTTATTCGTGTTTGAAGGATCTCTTGATACTCTCTTTGTTGATCTTATTGGATGTTTCATAGCTTGAAATAAAGAGCTAAGAGAGTTGATCTCGTTTGATATTCGTCCAAGGTAATATGAACCCCCAGCGATATCTGGAGGAAATGGTAGAACCCTATATTTTTCTATTTCTTCGCCATTGGAAGATGCACTTTTCACAGCAAGATAATGCCGCTCCTCATATTGCAAGACGTCCTATGGACCGTTTTGCAGAGGCTAATGTCAGTTTGGCTACCATGGCAACCCCAATTTCCGGATCTTTCCCTCGCCGAGCATGCTTGAGATGTTATGAGGAGAAGGCTGAGGAACCCACTGCATCCTACGTAGACACTGCAAGCTCTTGAACACGAATTACAGAATGCTTGGAACACAATACCTCAAGAGGAAATCGACCATTTGCTAGAATCAATACCGCCAAGAGTGCGGGAGTGTGTGATCAATAGGGAGGGACATATCTATTTTTAATAATAATTATGGTTATATTTCTTTGTTTTTCTTTGAAATTTAAATCAATTGCTACCTTTTGGTACTTAAACGTTCCTGTCAAAATCCTACCCCTTCTTGATGTCGCAATTTCTATGTCATAGTGTATACTTTTTGACATCCTGGCAAACTAATGTGTTTATGACTGCCAATGTACGCAAGTGATAAATCTTTAAAAATAAAATTATATTTGTACCTATGCTTATCAATATATGCTTCTATATAAGAGTGTGGTGGCTTGCTAAAGTGTCTTGTTCTATTCGTTACAGTTGCAATTAGTTATGAAACAGCATATTGTTAAAGATAATTACCGCTTATTCACAATGACCTTTTTTGTGTTAAATATGTTGAACATCTTGACAATATTCTAAAATTTTGGGATTTATAAAAACTAGAATTACACTTCATTCCACTGAATAAAATCCCTTTACCAATCGTACAATTCGAATCAGCCATGCAGCCGTAGTTGACGCCGGCAATTTCTCCTACGTACCAGACGACCGACGCCGACGTCGGGCAATTTCAGTTACCGCTCTTGCTGAGCCGCTGTAATGCGGGCGTGTCGTTGCCGCAACGTTAGCGACATCTGCGACACGCGTCCTTTTATTAACACTTCAAACGTCACACACGTAGTAGAGCAAAGAGAGCACGGAGGAGAGACGACGGTTTGCAAATTGCCGAAACAGGCGTCGCTTGCGGAAACGAACGAGCAGCTAGCTGGCGAGAGAGATGCGGCCCGTTGAATATATCGTCGCGGTATTACGCTTTTGAAATTGAAATTTCGCGTGAAGAGATTTTTTTTTGCTGTGTGCGAAATTTAAATGAGGAGAACCGCACATACACACACACATAACGGACCCTCTGGTATTAAAAAGAATAATACAGCGGGTCGTACAGGATTTTAGTAGTAATGGAAACGTTTTACGTATTTTTTTACTAGGAACTTAATGGTTATTTTAGGTAACTTTACATAGATATGTCATAAGCGTGTGAATGCTTTTCCTTAAACATTTTAAGGCGATATCCCGCCGAGCCTTTTGCAATAAAAAGATTCGTAACAAGCAACTTAAGTGAAAATTTCTTGAATAATGGCATAAAATGGCACAGATTGATCGATTTTCCACAAAAATATATTATTTTGAACCTCTATAACAGCATACCATTTTTAATTGCATAGATATAAGTTAATGATAGTGCTGTCTATTTCAAGCTGTAGTGCGCACGTCGTTTAAACATGGAAGTGGCATGCAATAACACCGCACAATATCTTAAAACAGACTATAGGTATAGTAGTTTTCAAGATATAATAATATCACTTTTAACTATATAATATTAATGGCTACAACATGATACATTCTTTAAGAAAGGATAGAGGCGGAGGAGGTGTTCTTATTTATATGAAATCGGTATATTTACACGAGAATCATAGCTTTGAATTGGTATGTTGTGAGGGCCTGAACATAACAATTACATTGGCGTCTTTCGAACTCCATCTATTGGCACTCTATAGACCGCCCAACGAGAATACAATTACCTTTTTGGATTCCCTGGAGAGCTTCGTAGGACATGCTGGAGGGACAAACATATGCATCATAGGTGATACAAATATTGACTTGTTAAACGATTCACCCGTATCTGCAAGATTTAGCGAAGTTTTATTAGTTAATGGATATGATTGTATCATCTACAACTATACTAGAGAAGAGCCTAGGCTAGGGCTAATTACCAAATCATGTCTTGACCATATTTTCTACAAGGGAAAATCTGATGTAAAAGGAGCTATTATTCAAACGAAAATCTCTGATCATTACCCGGTCATTGCCGATATCCCATGTATCAGCCTCACCAATGCCCAATTTCAACAACAAGTAATGCCAAGTATCAACGGCTTCTTATTGGGCCACTTGTTACAATTTTATTTCTCTCCAGATAAGATAATGTCTTACACCACCTGCTCTGAGCTGTATGATTACATATCTGAATCATATACATCTGCGGTGCGTGCGGCAACCACCTATAAACATATAATTAATAAGAAGAATCATGGTATTAAGCGTACTAAATTACCCTGGATTGACGATGGTATTAGAATCGAGATGGCTAGAAGGGATGATTTGTTTCGGAGGTGGAAGAGTTGTGGTAATGATGTTGATAGGAGAGATGCTACAAGGGTACTCTACAATGCCTCTAGAAATAATGTAACGCGGTTACTTAGACTAGCTAAAAGACGATATTATTTCGCTCTATTCAAACAAAATCAGGGGAATATGAGGGCGACATGGAAACTGATTAATCGTGCTTTAGGGAAAGCTAACAAGGATCTTGGAGGAGCAAACATGTTTACAGTTTTTAAAAAGGATAAACACATCGTGTTGGATGAATTTTGCAAGGAATTTTGTCTGGAACGGTTTCGATTAGATCATTCAGATATACTGACGTGTTCCAATAGTATACTAACTACTGCAAAGACTAATTCTCCTTCTACCTCGTGTGTGTTGAACTTGGTAACTGAGCAGGAAGTCTTAGAAATCATATCTAAACTTGATCCTGGGAAATCCGCTGGAGCGGATGGCATTTCCATGAAGCATGTTTTGATGCACTCAAGAGTTTTTTCTTTCCCAATTTGTCGACTGATTAACCTAAGCTTGCAAGAGGGTGAAATTCCTACAAAATTAAAGATTGCTATTGTTAAACCTCTTCATAAGGCGGGTGCAAAAAATCAGGCCTCTAACTATAGACCTATTTCAATTTTACCATCTATAGAAAAATTTTTAGAACGCTATGTGTGCGCTAACATTACTGATTTTATAGAGAAATTCAATATCTTGGACACCCAACAATTTGCATATAGGAAGAACAGGGGAACCATCCCTCTATTACGGAATTTTGCTGACCACATCAATTACAGTCTTAATAACTACAAGCATGTAGCCTGCCTGTTTGTTGATCTGTCAAAAGCTTTTGACACTGTTGATCACAGCTTGCTGCTGGAGTCGTTGGAGGGCTGTGGTATTCGTGGGGTCCTAAAAAAAATGGTTCGGACATTACCTTATTGAGCGATCGTTCAGGGTGGTACTTGGCAGTGAAAACTCTATTTCGGTGCCTCTTTCACAGGGAGTACCACAAGGAAGCATCCTTGGTCCACTGCTATTCTCACTTTTTATTAATGATGTAGGTGCTCACCTGCAAGCATGTCAGTACTTTATTTACGCTGATGATTTAGCTGTTGTCGTGACTTCCAATACCGCCACTGAAGCTTTTGAACATCTCCAACAGCTCTACAATAACCTTCAAATTTGGGCACATGATAAAAAATTAATTATTAATAACAAAAAGTCCAAGGTGATGCACATACGATCTCCTCACATGAAGGCCGAACTATTTCCACCAGTTACCAGTCACAAGCACCAATGTCTCCACTCAACATCTTTTCGTAATGGTACCTGCGCATGCGATGACGTGCTGGAGGTAGTGGATCACTTTTGTTATTTAGGATTGCACATCGATTCAGCTTTCTTGTGGACCCGACATATTTATCTAACGTGTGCAAGAGTACGCCTGCTTGGACACCGTTTTTATTACCTGTCACAGTTTCTGCCTTTGGATACTATGCTTCTCATCTATCACTCGCTGGTACAGTCCATCATCACCTATGGATTAACAATTTATGGAGGTGCTTCAAAATACTTAATCGACAAATTATGCTCCGCACAAAGACTTACCCTGAAGAACATGACGACAACGCGCACATCAGGTACCAACTGGTACAGGAAATTTGGAGTGCTCCCTGTGAGGTGTCTTTATCGCTATCGGTTGCTAATGGAGCACTACTTCTCAAGGGAGAAATTGCCACGGGTGGAACATCAACACTCTACAAGATCATTGTGTGCGGGTGATCTGGTTGTGCCGAAGTGTAATAATAAGTATGGCCTGTCTTGTG
>RXPK01000194.1:0-11274 GCA_004143645.1 Protaetia brevitarsis | reverse complement strand
ATAGTGGAAAAAATTGTATGCACACACGCAGTAGATCGCCAAACTCGTTCGAAAGAGTGCGTTTGACTGAAACAGAAGATTTCTTCATCTATTAGCTACTATGAAAAAAATCGGTTTAGACTCGACAAGATTCAACTCCTCCCCCCCCACATTATGTAAAAAAACATTAGTCTACTTCTTTTCAACGTCCCGAAATGAGTCGGCTAGAATTTAAAATAATAATTTTAGATGACCTGTCAGGATATTCGGACCATGAGCCTAAACCCGCAATCAGTATTCAAAATATCCTCGACATCTTAGCAATAGGGTTACCGCGGAATCTCTTTATACCAACATATATTAGTTTATCGACATAATGTGAGATGTTCTCAATTGTCGCCGAACCGATAAGGTATTCTTCTTCTAAGATGTATAAATATAGATCGCGTATAAATAAGTTTCTAACGATTCCAGCCAGACATAGTTCCCTCGAACTTGCAGGAGGGT
Source organism: Protaetia brevitarsis (assembly GCA_004143645.1). Taxonomy (NCBI): domain Eukaryota; kingdom Metazoa; phylum Arthropoda; class Insecta; order Coleoptera; family Scarabaeidae; genus Protaetia; species Protaetia brevitarsis. Next base: position 10,788 of record RXPK01000194.1, on the reverse strand, counting down.
GATGAGGAACACCTATTCGAGAGCCTTGCACAGACGCGACGAGATACTGAAATGCTTCACCAGGATTTTTGCGAGAATGCGAACACAGCAAAGCGACAGAAACTTGTCCGGGAATCATGAACGAGTTTCCGCGTACTCAATAATTGACCCCTCAGGTTTAGATCGAACGTTGTTTTTTGTAATGTTTTTTTTTATTACTGTGTATGTGGAAAAGTTACGGAATCAAATTCGCCATTATTTTAATGATATAGTCTACGTGGGATTATTATCCAGATATTATATAATATTAATATTTTACATATGTGCGATTTATATGCATGGATATGTCCATTTTTTCGATACGTTTTCATAATGTATGTTATTAAAAATTCTAGCTGTTATATAAACAAAAAAAAAACGTTTCTTTCGCGCAGATTCTTGCTTACGTGACGAGTTTTTAATTGTTGCACTTAATCGGATATCACTATTTGCCGAGGTGTTCCAGAGTGTGGTAACTTATTTGCACCGATTTTAAAGATGTTATAAAGGTCAAACTAAGTGAAATTGGGAGAAAACGATTTCAAAGAATACTGAAAAACTAAACTAAGGTGCCAGTAAAAATTTGCAACACTCGAACCGAGGTCAGTAACAAAGCTGAAATCTTAAACAAAATAATTGGCTGCATGTAAAAAGTCGCTGATATTCATCTGTCAGAACTTCATACACTTTATTTATTTATGAAAACTAAATTATTACAAATCGTCCCAACCCCGTGCTCCACCTAAAAAAGGTATTACACGAGGCTATCTATTCTAAGTATTATATGGGTTCCATAACAATTGAAATGATCCTACTCTAACTAAATAATTTCCCTATTTCTTAATAACAAAATATAATACAGTGAGCCTCAAGGACCATATGAAATATTACCTTTTTGAGAAATGATAACATAAGTGAATCATGTGATTAGGTTCACTAATTGCGTCTAACTGTAAATCAAGGTCAGCTATCAGTTATTAAATGCGCCCATGGAACGACTTTCTTTATCTCCCAGCATTCGCCAAGGACACTATTATATATAATATACTTATATAAAATCAATGGCCACGGAAGTAAGGGAAAACCATGGCAAAAACCTTACTCTGGGAGGATCTGGGAAGAAGTCCCAGACCTTATTACTGATAGCCGCCACTCATCAGTGAGTGGACATTCAAATAAGATATGCCCCGCTGTATCTACCCCACCACACTCACAAAGCGAATCATGTAACCCTCCATATTCTACATAAACTATGATTTAAGTTACCGGTGACCTGGTTATTAAATTCTACCGCCTGATACGATAAATTAACCCTCATTTTCTTAAAACGTAACGCTACCGATAAATTTCCTAGTCCACCTCCCATTTAAGGTATTATCCCACCTACTCTGCCAATCATTATCAAGTTTATCCCTAAACGCTTTTTTTAACTACACTAGCCGAAATTAGCCCAAATCTAATAATCAAGCTATCTCCCCTAGATACCGCCTCTTTCGCTAATTGATCCGCCCTCTTATTACCGATTGTACCTACATGAGCCCGAGTCCAAAAAAGTTTTATACCCCCTCGCGCAACATATCCCAAGTATCTAACAACAAATCAGTCGGATTTTTTAAATTTCCTAACGCCTCTAATACTATAGCTAATGCCCTAACCTCCGTACGCGAGAAGTGAGTGGACATTCAAATAAGACATGCCCCGCTGTATCTACCCCACCACATTCACAAAGCGAATCATTAACCCTCCCAATTCTACATAAATATGATTTAAAATTACCGTGACCTGTTATTAATTCTACTCTATAAGCTATCTGTTATAATTCTCACGTCCCGCATAAATTCCCATTCGCGCCTACTATAAACTACTGTCTGATTTATTGCAACTAATTCTGCCTGAAAAAATATTGCACATTGACCCCCTAATTTAAACTTTTGATTATGTATTTCAATACCCCTATTATTATAAACAACAAAAGCCGCCTCTGTACCACCTCACCCTTCGACCCATCCGTAAAAATTTCTAAACCCTCGAAAAGTGCCTATAAATTTATCATAACTAATACTTTTTAATTCCATAAAAAGAAAAATATTTTAAAAACTTCATACACGACGAGAGGAAGTAGATATTCTCTCCTGGCCTGCTCGCTCTCAAAATCAGCAAAACCCTTGGGAGGAACTTTGTTATTGCAGCAAGCCTGGGATGAGATTCCACCAGATGTCATTAATCATCTCATTTAGGAGCATATCTTGCAGAGTTAGACGGTGCCTAAACAATCGTTGGGTTTGACAGTTATTTGATAAATGTTTGCTGATTGCCTTTTAGTATTTTCCATTTGTTGATGATTTACTACTGAAAACTGCAGTTGTGAATTTACTACTTGAAACTTGCCAAAAATTTCATCTTGTGACTCAGCTCCTTCAAGGTGTTGCAGTTTTTTTTGGCACGTAGTTCAACATATATTTTTTTTTAATTGAAGGGATCAGTACGGAGCACATGACTTCTGCAGTAGATCAATCACCACATCAGCAAAAGCAATGTTCTGCCTATCATCAGCGGCACTCTGAGTACAAACCCACTATCACTCTATCAGTATTTTAAGCTTTAATAGTGGGTATAAAAATTGTGCTGTGAAATTCGCGAGGTATTGGCTTTTTCCCAAACCTATAACCAATATTACTATAACTGGGTTATGGTTGTGTGTTTTAAGATAATTAATAGCGAATCAGTGTTAATTCGTAGCTTTTATTAAGTATTTCGCTGATTAAAGGTTCCCACACCGACGCGAACAATAACATGGCCCATTAGCATTGGTTCTTAAAAAGATTTCAAAATCGGTTTTGACGAAAAATTTGATTTCGATCTATAAAGCTTTGAATTGTGATAGCAATAAAGGAGGTTTGCACTCGGAATGCCGTTGATGATGCCTAGCAGTCAGAAATTCGAATTTATTTGTACCGTTGCTGGCATCATGGTGATTCCTACAAAGGAACTTATACTCCGCTATTTTTGCGGTTGAAATCTGCATTACAATCAAAATAAAAGATAAACTTAGTTTGACTGTAGTTTTTTGTTTGTTTTTGGGGTAATTAAACGTTTTAATAACATTTGTAAGAACTTTTTAGTAGAACTTAGGGAGAAGATACATTTTCAACTTGCCTTACTTTCTGGTACCTAAAGAAAAGAATCTATTGACGAGATATATTACAAATTGAGTAAATAAAATGTGAATTTTATTAATGTTGTAGTTTTATTTGCATTTTTACTCCCGTATGAATGATTTATTGAGACAAGTCCCTTTTCTCTATAAAAATATTTACTAAAATTAAGAATCCATTCTTATCCCATTTTCTTGTAAGTTGTTGACGCTCAATGATGTCATAAGGTAATAATAAAAAGAGATTGTTGTACAGTTTTCGATTTTCTTTAAAGTATGTACAAATATTTTATTGTCTTTCAAAATGAAATAAAAATTGTCATACTTATTTAAATAGTGCTTAATTTTTCGTAAAAGGTTTTTTTTTTTGTTATAATAGAACTGATATAAAGTAATTATTAAAAATAATACTAAAAAAAATATATTCGTTTTCTATAGAAATCTGTTTCTATATTTAACTTTTTAATATATAGCAGATTATTGCATTTATCATTTCTTTCTTATGTGATGTACATATGATATTCACAATTCATGTTTTGGGAAGCCAATAAAAGAGGATTTACTGTATAATTATCTATCTTCGTTTTTATTAATGCATAGACGGCATTTGTTTGAGGATTTACTTGGCATGTAATACAAAATTTTCTAATTCTCTAAACCGCCTAGTGTTGAGATGAACGTAATTTCATTCACCTGTGTAGCCACGAGTGTATATTGCGGTGCGAAGTCAGTGAATGAATGAAACTAATGCTCAAGGTTGTTTTCACGACGTCAGCCGATCTATTTTGTGAAAGGCAGCAGCAAGCAGCTTCGTTCACGACATGGCACTCAATCTTTAGACAAATAACTTAGTAAATTGTTTACATACAAACACGTTGCTACAAGTTTATTCTCGCGAAAGCAATGTGAAAGATCTACCTCATGCACTGGCGGTTCATTCATGCAATGAATGAAATAGACTGCTTGAAGCTGTATTATTTTCATAATTCACGATTCCAGGTAGCAGAGTAACGTAAAGTGACGTGTAATGGACGTCAATATCACGCAATAGACGTGATAGCGACGTCTATTGTGCGTCATTTTACGTCACTCTGCTATCTGGGATCTGCCGTGAATGATAATGAAAGCTTTGTTCTCAACACTCAACCCGCCATTATTACATAAATGGAACACATTCTTTTTTATTGTATGTGTATTAATAATAATAACTCAGCACTACAGGCCTTGAAGGCCCTAGGCTAGAGTGCCGGAACACACCGAGCCACTGAGAAGTGTTGTCTGAATGGTGACACAACCAACAACCGGTACCGCATATTGCTGCTTGACTTTCAAGATTGGCAATGATCCACTCTTCCTTCTCAGCCGTACCGCCGGCGTTTGTATGTGTATTATTAACTGAAATAAATTTATTTAAATTTTAGATTTTGCATTTCGGAAATTTAAAACCACAATTGACACTTATTTTTTACGGATTCTAATAATTTTTATATTTAAAAACATTTTTTTCTGATTAATGGCTAAATGAGAGTAAAATGAGAAAATTATTGCAGAAAGTATTAAAAATTACTCTGCATAAAAAAGACGCAAAAAGGTTGAAAAAATTGCCGTTTGAGAAATTGCTGATTTCCTTATTTTATAATAAAAATTTTGATCAAATAATGTGCATTTTTTTAATGCACTTCTAACGTATTTATATTAAACTTTTTCAATTTACAAAAATGCACTATTAAAGAAGACCATTGACCTTATTTGATTTCGCCCTAAATAGATTTTACAGTATTACTACTGTTTATAAGATCGGGGTTGTAATATTTATAATACTCATATAAGAAGGTTTATAATAGATACACAAAAATTACTTAACTTAAACTTTTATTTATTGTATGTTTTGTTAGCTGTTTCTCTCTTTTCATGAATCCACCATTGAGGGCGCTGTATTGATGACTAAATACAGAAACAATTAATTGTTAAATATATACAACAAAATATAGAAACTTATACATGTTTGGGAGATGTGTAAATAATATACAAATTCTTACGATTTTTTTTTACATAAAATTATAAATAAACTTAACAGACGATCTTTGGATAGAAAAAATGCATTTTTTGAGTATATTTTGCGATGATGCGAAGGCTTAACTTATTCACCGGTCATCATTTCCATGAATTCTGCAATGGAGATTATTAGTGAATGAATTTAATATGAACATTATTTTACTAACCATCGAAGTCAACAGTTCCGGAACCGTCAGTATCAATTTCTTCGATCATCATGTCCAATTCCTTATCGGTTAGTTGATCGTCCAATTCTCTCAAGATTTCTTTTAAACTTGAAGTTTTGATGTAGCCGTTGCCTGTAAAGAAACAAATGCTATGGATTAGATACTGCGGAGAAAGTATTCAAGCAAATAAAATAAGTCCTGTTTCGTAAACTGTCATAACTTTGAACAAATCTAAAATGGAATTTGATTTACTGTTATTTTGCAAAAACAGAGGTACACTGTATAATAATAAAAATTAAAAATGTTTTTTTTAATTTTTCTTTTTCGAAAATAATTTGCGCCGTTTGTGAGATTAGGTATTATATCGTCACCCTAATTCTAAAACCTCGCAACTCCAATTGGTACCTATTTTGACAAATTATATAATTATAAAAACTAGTTTTTATAATAATTATTATATTATATTTATAATATTATTATATATTATATATAATTATAAAATATAATCAATTGAAATTATAAAAACTAGTTTTTATAATTTCAATTGACTAGTTTTAATAAATGTCACCAAATTACATGACATTAGAAATATACGTGGTTTTATGAACCCAGATTTTAATTTTCTGACGTTTCATAAATTTATTAAAATAGGTACCAATTGAAGTTACGAGGTTTTAGAATTAAGGTGATGATATTCTATTTATCATAAATCAAAATAAAAAAAAATAAAACAATAAATAAATTGTAAAAAATTGGAGGGGCGTTCGACCCCAAATTTCAAATTTTTTTTTTTCGAAAATAATTACGTTATTTTTGAGATTATGTAATACACTTTATTTCTGATAAATAATAAATTATCAAAAATGGGGAATACCTGGTCCCTATTATAATTCTTTTTTCGAAAATATTTTACATGTTCAGTTGAGAATGTAATATATTTAAAATTATCTTCCAAGAAAAAGATAAGAAAATCGCATAATAAAATAAACATATTTATTTATGTTCTTTATTCTCTCATAAAATAATTTACATCATTTTTATGATTATGTAATACCCTTTATGCCTGATAAATAAGAAAACTAATAAATTATATAAAAAAAAAATGGGGCCCAAGGGTTAACTGACCCTTATTATTTTTTTTTAATATATTTTATTTCTGATAAATAAAATATAAAAAAATTGGGGAGCATTCGAGCCCTATAATAATTATTTCTTTCGAAAATAATTTACGTTATTTTTGAGATTGTGTAATACACTTTATTTCTGATAAATAATAAAAATTATAAATTTAAAAAAAATGGAGCGCACTTGCTCCCTATTATAATTCTTTTTTTCGAAAATAATTTACATCCTCTTTGAGAATGTAATATATTTTAAATTATCTAAACTAATAAAATGTAAAAAATGTGGGGGGCAAGGATTACCCGATCTTTCTTTTTTTTTCGAAAATTATTTACGTCTTCTTTGAGATTACGTACCTAATACACTTTAAATTATCTTCCAAGAAAAAGAAAATATCTGTTATAGTTTTTGAGTATTTAATTATTTTTTGGAAGACGTGGTACCCTGAAATCGGACCATTCAGCAGCTACAAAAAGTATTTTTCTTATTGTCGTCTTTGTATATAAATGTGTAGATTATTAAAAGATTAGACAGAACTTGATTTTATAGCTTGTATTTTGGCTTTTTCAATAAAAAAATGTTTTTTTTTATTTATTCATATTTTATTCTCGGTTATAACAGAACTTTAAATATGAATGAAATGAAAATATTATGAAATAAAAAAAAAATTAAGTGGAAAAGTACTAAAACTACGATTTGTATCCGTTCTATATGTATAATTATTTATCATCAGATTACATGTTTCGGCTAGCTATCATCATCACATCTCTGGAATAACAATAATCATGTTTTAAATTCTGACATTTTAATAAGGTAATCTGAATAAAGCGAAATCGAATAACGTATTAATCAACATAAATTACAAATTAAAATGTATATTTTTTTTTTATAATAAATCATACATTAAACTTAAACATCATAGAAAGTTAATTAATATTTTAAAATCGAAGATTTAGAAAGTTTAAGGATTAAGAAACCTTATTTTTGTCAGTATTAGAAAAATTGTCCAATATAAACCAGTGGATTACTAAATGAACACCCCCATATAAATTTAATTTTAATAAGATCAAAATAACATTATAAATTTAAGTGTAATATGTTCTTTATGTTTCTATTTTTATCTTTACCTTGTTAAAATTAAGTGTTTATGCTGACGAGTAAGTTTTTAGTTTTTAATTTTTTTAATCTGTGATGTTAAGATATTATGTTTAATTTTAACTACCTTTCTAATTTTAATATATGATTTATTATGCAGGGTGTCCGGTAAAGGGATTCTGATTTTAAGGGAGCTGATATATAACGTCATTTTCATTTATCATCAATTTGAATGTAATATCTTCTTTATGCTGCTATCTTTGTCTTTATCTTGTTAAAATTTAAGTGTTTATGCTGACGAGTAAGGTTTTAGTTTTTTTAATCTGTGATTTTAAGATATATTTAATTTTAACTACCTTTCTAATTTTAATATATGATTTATTATGCAGGGTGTCCGGTAAAGGGATTCTGATTTTAAGGGAGCTGATAAATAACGTCATTATCATTAAAAAAGTATATACACTTTTGACTTTTTTTAACTTTCCTTGGTAGAAACGTTCCATTACATTTTTAATCATAATGACGCCCTCTTATCAGCTACCTCAAAATCAGAATACTTTTACCGGACGCCCTCATTCGTTATTGCAGAGATCTACTGATGATGCCGGCCAACCGAAACATGTAATCTCATGATAATAAACATACATATAGAACGGTAACACAAATACGTCGTTCCTTGGACAAAATGCAAAAAAGCAAAAAGGTGTTTGAGGCTATTTCCAATTGCTGAGGCTATTTCCAATTGCTTACCTTCCTTATCGTATAAACGGAACGCCTCCTTGAGTTCTTTCTGCATCGCCTCATCGTCCTCTTCAACGATGAACTTGGCGGCCAACGTGACGAACTCTTCAAACTCTAACCTTCCGGATTCTGAATAAAAATATTTCGTTAATCCTCAACAACACACACTTGGCAAAATTTTAATTTCCCAAAATAATTATTTTTAGTAACTTCAACAGAAAGACATCAAAATAACTAAAGTAATCTAATACAAAAACATTGGTAATTTCGTGTTTAAATGTTGAAGTTAGTAAGAATAATTGTGGGAAATTTAAATTTTAAATGAAAATTTGGACAGAAAAACTAAAACGGAAACTTACTGTCGGCGTCGACTTCATCTATCAATTCAGCCAGGATCTTTTTGTCGTAGGGTTGACCCATGAGACGTAGGATGTCGCCTACCATGTCGCATGGTATGCTCCCGGATTTTTGACTGTCGAACGCTTCGAATGCCTTTTTCAGCACTGAAAATTGATATAGGGCGGATCTTAAAAACCATGGAGTTTTTAATGCATAATAAACAGCAGTTAGGCTATTTGCACCGGTTATACTTAAGCTTAACTTAAGTAGATCCTAAACTATGATTTCGTTTTGCACCACTGTTTAAGGACCAGTTAAGTGTTATTCAAAATAAGCCGAAGATTTGCCCGGCTTAAAGTTCAGTTAACCTCACTTTTGGTTTCAAATGACAAGTATTGCGGCAAGTGAAAGAAGACTTTTATTTGTTGTATTACGGTGTTTTCGAGATGTTTTATTTCTTGTTGTGAGGATATTTATTTTTGTACATTTTGAAACAAAATGGCACGTAATATCTTAATAAAATAACATAATGTTTGAAGATGATGATGAATTGGACGAGTTAGATATAATTTTTTGTGTATACCTAGACAAGTAAATGAAAGGGCAGAATATTTTCATACGTTTGACGAACTTAAATTTTCCGGCGATTTAGGGTTACCAACATGTAACAACATTATTTATACTAAACCTTGATTGAAGCTGAATTTGAAATATCCTTTGATGTGTGAGTAGGTATCACAAAATAATATTAGTTTACCATGTAACCTAAGACGTAATAACCATTTCTATGACCACGAATGCATACAGTTTGTTATGTTTTTCTAATTACAACAAATTTTCAGCAATTAATAGTGTTGCTTTTATGAATCAGCTGTTAATATTCCTGAGACTGACCTGACACAATAATGAAAACTCGTATCAAGAATTAAAAGTCAACATTCTCCTTCTTCTGTGTGTTCTGTCACAAACTTACAAGTTACAAGTCACTTTCACACTGTCTGACACTGTTGCGACCGGTTCAATTCTTAGCTAGCTTTATTGCTAGTTTCGACGGTACAAAACATATTCACCTTAAGGTTCACCTTAACCTGATGCTCTACTTCCTTGTTTTATTAGGGAAAACTGGTGCAAAATAACTGTTACTAAGGTCTATTTCACTGTAAGAATGCAGCGTTACATTAGAAGTGAAAGATTTACGACTTGCGATGGCTAATGACGAGGCGAATTCACCATACGAAAAACTTTTATGTAGCAATGAAATTTAAGTTGATAACAAATATTTCTGACATGTAACAGTCAATCCTGGTTTGTTTTCAGCTTGATTTGCGTGTTATTGCTTTTTGTGTCGTTCGGGTGTACTGTAATTTTTTTAGCAAATTGTTACAAAAATAGTTCTTCTTAGAGCTCTACTGAATACTGTTGAATATTTGAAGTATGTTTAATAACCATAAAAATGATAGTGATACATATATATTTTACATCAATTTATATGGCAGATGAAGAGTATTGTCTACCTGCAGGGTCATCAAAAAATCCTCAGAAAAAACATATTGGCAGTAAGCAAAGGATAATGGTTATAATTTTGTATCTGAGCTTAAGCGGGACGTTCAATCGGCAGCAATTAAATTGACTGCAAGCAACTTGGGGGGGTGAAAGAACAGTGTGGGATATGTAAAAGAAAAGGAGACCACAGGAGTTATCAGTCACCCCTAAAAACCGTTCTTCTAAAGTGCATATGATTTTGGACGAAGCAGATAGGTCAGCAATTAGACGACGTCATTCCTTTTTCTTGCAGAACCAATTACTACGTGCACAAAATTATTGGTGTAAATATAATATTATCATTTATCTTTACATTTCTTCATCGCATTGTACTTACGGTTTATAATGCAGATGACACTTTGCCAAAATTGAAAAGAACGACGCTCTGGAAATTTTAAAAGTTAGATTTAAGTGGATAAAGCGCAGTGACATAGTGTTTTAATAGAACGCAGATATTGTATTATGGAGCGTCAATATTTAAAACAACATTCGGAAATTTCAGTTTAGTTGGTAGAAAGATATATTATTGGATGAAACTTTGGGTTAATGCAAGTT